>JAZHYW010040015.1:0-42242 GCA_037355805.1 Ixodes ricinus
CATTGGGTCCCCCACGTTTTTCGTCTTCTTGTGTGCCCTGAGTTCTGCGGCTGTCTCCTAACTCAGGAGCCGCCATTCATCATATGATGAAAATATTGCTCTTCTTCGTTTCTCAATAATCTTCTTCGAATCCGATAAGGAGCTGTACTAATACCCCTCGTTTGGGTAATGTAACCACTCCGCTCGTCATTGATCATTTTAGATGGGCAATGATCGCCCTACTGCATACCTGCGCAGCCTTCGCCGTCGTTCTGGACAGAAAAGTAGTGGGCCCTGATGATCCCGAGTGTGTCAGAGACATCCCTATTGGCCCCACTCTTTCGGCAAGCTTCGAGCTTTGCTAAATCAGCGCTGCGAGTGACTGCAGTACGGTACAAATAAAATAGGCATACGTTTTGGAAGTAAATATATATCTTTTGTTTTGTAATGAGTCAGAGACTACCAAGATTATCCATTTATTATTTCTTATCACTATGTCATTCGGTACGTAACGCAATGTGAACGCAATGGATACACCTATGGTTAACTAGATCGTGTTTGCTTTTACATATGTGGAGGCGCTATGTAAAATAATTCGGACTATCTGACCTAAACACGCCGTTTTAGGGGTTGTTTCGACAAGTGAGAAGACCGTGCATGCGAGTTGAGCCCATGCTTATAGGCTAATGAGCGCTTGAAGCCCAAGTGCATTCGCTAGAAGTACCTCAACGCTGAAAGATATGAGTGTAGTTGAAAGTAGTAATTTATTTTCTTTAAAAATTCTTATAACACATCCAAGGCCAACTCTGATCGCAGCTTAACAAAAATAATTACATGTTTCCTACAGTCATAGTAGTTTATTTATATTTTAGCCAGACAATTGCAATTGGTTTGATAAAACTATATTAATATATGTAATATCTTATTATTACTGTTTACGTTGTAGCGAGTCATTCCATACAAGTCAAGTTGTGTGTGTGTAACATCGGCTGCAAATAAGTTGAGCTTCGTTCGCCCTGCAAATTTAGCTTTATATAGTCTAGACCTTGTTTGCTTTCATGGTCTCTACAATTATTAGCCATATCTCAGAGAGCTGTGTCACGACTTATGCTCGGAACGGCTACTATGAAACCAACACTTCTCACTCAGGTTCTAGCAAAAAGAACAACAATAACAACATGATGTACAAACTACATTTTATGCACTTAACTGAGATTTGAAGAGGTATGGAAACAGAATTCCGGAGTTCATGTGTTTACTAAAATATAAAGCGGTTTAAAGTACGACTCCACCAATTACAATATCGTAGGATAATGCAGTACAACGTATATTAAACTCAAGAAGAAAAAGAACGACAACCAAAAACCACCTCGTCCATGTCTCGAAAGCTTCGATGGAATGTCACGATGACAACATATTAGTAAGAGCAGTGCCACAATGGGAAGTACGCTCACTCCTATGCGAAGTACTTAAACCGGGCATGAACGCAGTATCGAGGCGCTTTAGTGAAGACGGTAACAGCAAGTTGGCTCACCCAACCGTTTTCGGTGCTCCAATGGTCTTCTTGGAACTACAGTTTTGGGGCGGTTTGGGGACTGCACGTGCGATGCAATATCAGTACTGAAATAATTTTAATTAATCCAAGACCGAATGCCCACCTCCCCGGGCGGGATGCTCTATGTCACGCCGGTGCAACCAACAACTCGATCGCTACGAAGTCAACGACTAGCAACCGCTGCTAAGGGGAGACATTCCCGCACAGCTTCGAAGCGAAGTGGCGCACATGCAAACAGTAATCGCCGCGGTTTTCGTGGCTTTGGGGACGCGGGAGGGAGTCGACATCAGTACGACTGCACCGCATCTTGGTAACCGCTTCGGGACCGATCTTTTACAGCCACGGTTATGAACCACTTTGCCACTAGTCAATCTCAACTCGATGCTGACCTGACACTCGACAGAAAATAGCGACGGGCATTGAGTAGTGTGTTGCCGTACGGTCGAGTCAGGAATGAAAGGGGTATACTAAGGAAAAGTGTATGATCCATGTTGCGGAGGCAACATGGAGTATGGAGTTTATTTGAGCTCAAGGTAAATAAAACAAAGAGTTAGAATCGAGTTGTCACCTTTCGACTAGAGCGATCACCAGCGCTGCATCCGAAAACAAGCTAGGCACGACGAGTGTAACGGCTGGAATTCGTAATCCCCAAATTGAGGTCAGTGGTCAAACTATTGATACGAGAATGATCCATCAAGGTCGCGTGGGCATATTCCATTCAGCGTGCCCGCCGGTCATGTGCAGATGCTTTTGTCCCGAGTTGTCGGAACAACGTTGCGTCGAGTGCCTTGCTATGCTTAGGCGTCCCTGAATAATTCTAGGCGGTCCCTTGGCCAGTGGGATCGTTATCGTTCTAGCTTTTTCGGGTAACCTTGGTTGCAGTGTTTTTGTCCGCAGCGGCGTTCAGTTTCAAGCATCTTTTCTTCTTTTCTTTGCTGCTATATGTATGGACGCGCACGGAGAGCACATAGAAATGCACGTTGGTCGTCAGACGACATGCATAGCGTGAGCGATGATTCTTGTAATGTGAATTTGATCGTAGAAAGCAGTGATTGCCCTACACACCCCCAGGGGAGTGAACACCCCCCTGGTTTTTCTGAAGGCACCCCTTAATTCGCAACAACTTCTCTATTCTCGATGCCCCCTCCCCCAGCCACTCCCCGCCCCCCCCCCCCACCCCAGCCATCCTGAAAATTAGGCACCCCCCTAACATAAATTCCGGGGAAAATCTCTGGTAGAAAATGTGTAAACCTCCTGGAACTGTCGTAGGCGTAGTCGTAGGATTTCATGGTAGCTTACGAAAACCTGCCGATAACTTCGCTTCGTGAATACAGATTTATTCTTAGGGTTTTGTCGTAAGATCGTTTCGAGAATAAGCTCTGTTACGTGTAGCTGACGACGAAGACAAGGTCGACGGGTCATACAAATACGACTCTAGGCCGAATCGTTTCCCGGCCATCATGGCCGCTGGTGATGTAGCGACATCTTCGTCCTCGCAACCACCGCTCTCGTCGAGTTGGTCGGCCATCGCACACTCGAGGCAGCTTCGCCGCTCTGCCGCTCCGCCGGCTTCGGGATATGCTACAGCCTCCGGGTACTTCGACTATGCGAGATTGAAACGCGTTAACGTCACCAAGCGGCAAAGCTTGAAACTACGGTATGCTTGGCCCTTCATGGCATCATGACGTCTAGGCAGCGCTGGATCTGATTTTGGCAGCGCTTCAAAATCAACCATCTTAGATGGTTGATCTTGAAGCGCTCGGCAAAATTCCGTCATTTGGAACGAAACATATGGCCATCGTTTTAAAATACAACCATGCGGTTATCAATTACAGGTTTAACTGATCCCTTTCGACCTATTTCTTGATGTTTTTGTTTATTTTAAGTTTTGATTCAATATCCCTTTAAAGGGCCCCTGAAAAGAAAACAAAAATCTTTTTTTAACAATTTGGTTGGGACACGCGTGTCAAAAAAATAAATTTTACGCGCAAAATTTTTTTAATGCAATATTGGCGGCGAGAGATTTATTTGAAATCTGCTCGCGAAGTCCATGACGTCACGGGTCATTCCGGAATGACCATCTCGGTCTTGAAGGCGAAGCTGATCCACCTCTCCTCCACGCGCCCGAAATGTCGTGAGAGAAAACAAGTGGAAAGGAGGTGACTGACGACTAAATCGCGACTCGCGCCGTCAATATTGCTCTAAGCATTTTTTTTTCGCTTAAAATTAATTTTTTGACACGCGTGTCCCAACGAAACTGTTAAACTTCTTCTTTTGCCTTTCAGGGGCATTTTAATATTATTAACCAATTGTATAATCCAAAGCTCTAACTATGGCAGGAGTCATCTCGAATGCACCCGAAAATTCGGCTCCTCGAAAACTCCTAAGACGGTAATCTAATTTCTCCTTGCAGAGTTTCCTGCAAGCTGCCTCGGGCGAAAGCCCGATTCATATGGAGATTAAAAGACCGATTTCTCATCCTTGTCTCTTTACATTTAATTTATGTTCCACCCCTTTATTTAGTGAAGCTTTTGCCAAGGTGTATCTCGTGGTAAAATGCTGCGGTTACTTCCGACGTTTATAATAAAGCGCAGTGTTTGAAAACAATACAAATTGCGACATAGGTACACAATCGAACTTTATGACATAACATGTAAATCTAGTTATTTTTCATGCTTGGGCTTTTGTCGCATTTATCGGTGTTTAAGCTACGTTAGGCGTGGCTCCAACACATGCATTTAATGAAAGAAAACAGCAACAAGTAATACCTAGCAGAGATGAAGTCTAACGGAAGTACAAGTCTTTACATTACTAACGTCACCGCAAACTCTCCTTTCCAAAATGAAACGCCGCAAACTATTCTTACGTCAAACCAAGTTATTCTTCAGGCAGAAAAGCTACATGAAACATAGGAAGATAAAAGCGAATAAAACAATGCTTTAAATTTGTTTTGCCTATCGCATATAAGTACCCATATAAGCACATAAAGCTGAAAGTAACGCCCCGTGTTTATTACCCGGAGCTGGCGGATTCGTTCAGCGACCAGCAGTCACCTAGTGACCGCGAATCGCGCTCCATTTCTGGTGGAAGTCAATTTATCCTTTTGGGAACACCTCACCACCTTACAAATTTACCTCTAAATCCCTATATCAAATGATTAAAGACTGAACCCAAACTCGCGGAGGCTACGATCAAGGCGGAAACTGTAAACATCTGTTTTCTCTACCGTACTGCTAGCCCTTGGTTAGCTCAGCAGAGCTAACCAGGAGCTAGCAGCTGAGCAGAGCAAGGCCGCCGTGGAGGTGGCGAGGGGGAGAGACGGAATTTGACAGGGGAAATTTCCCCGGCGGCCGGAAGCGGAGCGCCGCACTATTTGTCAGTGTCGTGCGTTTTGTAGTATCCTGATCGGACACCCCTTCACCGGCGGCCGGGCCGCTGCACCGCCATGGAGAGGTCTTTTCCGGTGGCTTTCCTTGGAACTATGCCGCTCGAGAGCCAATGGGAGCCTCATTCCTTGAAACAGGGACGCGCGCCAGCCAATGGGAGCCTATCCATCAGATCGATTGCTACAGACGACGGGCTTCGCTCCATTGAAACAGGGGCCGGGAGGGGGGGGGTGCCGTTTGTCGCGGCTTCAAAAGCTGATAACGCCGGCTCGCTCCATTGGACATCTAATGCTTTCGCATTAAAAGTTTAGGCAATAGTCATACTTGGCTCTCACCTAATCCAGGATCCGAGTGTAGCTTTCTCATATTTTATAATATATAACCTAAATGTCAAAATGCATTGTTCTGAGACTGAGGTGCGAACGTACAACACACTAAGTCCTGAATAAATTATTAGATTCAAGAAATGCTGGTAGAAACATTGAAAACGTGGATACCCTAAACAAAACTTTAGGATGTGGCTAACAAAAATAACAGTCATCGTGACTTTCTAATTTTTTTTGTGAATTTTATAATCCGGAAAGATTGCGATGACAATGGCACGGGGAAGGTCAGTTCTGAAACGCCAATGAGCTGTTACAGTGATGGCTGAAAGATGCTTTCGAAATCTTTTTTTATGGAACGATTTCAGATAGGAGTGAATGGAAATATTTAGGAGATGCCAAACCATGCATCTTGCAGCGCCCAATTTGCAGAGTACAAATATCACAATATTATCGATCATAAATGATTACGCACCTTGCATGGCGTGAATCGCCGTACATCAGTTGGGATTAAAGGCCCGTTCATGCACTTACGACTCCTTAGAACCGTGTGCCTTAAAACTTCTTGAAATCTGTTACGACGAGAAAACACACTTACATGGTGGCGCCTTCTATGCGGTGAAAATGAACTGTATTTACCGGAGCTACGATTTCACGGTATTTGCGAAGTCAAATGTACGTGCTACTTATGGAAAATAGTTGTTTATAACATTAACAAAAGACTTTCAAGCTAAAAACAAATGATGAGCGAAAAAAATAAGAAATATGCGGCTCGGCCAAGTGTTCCACTGCTACCCGATTGGTGGCGCGAGTGTGTTCTCTCGTCTTAAGATATGCAATGAGGTTTCAATGCACTCGGTCCTAAGAAGTCGCAAGTGTGTGAACGGGTCTTTAGCCTGACGTTCGCGTCCTAGACCACAAACACATCTGTGAGGCATTGGTGTACTTCTGCCTCAATCGTCTTGAAATCGTTACGCGAGAGGTAGTGGTTTCTGGAGATATCAGGCAGATGGATGTAAACTGTATTTGACAGAAAAGATGTCGGATACACATGCAAAACGTTACATTTGCATCCAGTATAAAATTTAATTTCTCTATAAATTGTATTTCCCTTTACTCGTAATAACGAAGAAAGACACTTCCAGG
Source organism: Ixodes ricinus (assembly GCA_037355805.1). Lineage (NCBI taxonomy): Eukaryota > Metazoa > Arthropoda > Arachnida > Ixodida > Ixodidae > Ixodes > Ixodes ricinus. Next base: position 6,390 of record JAZHYW010040015.1, read on the forward strand.
TCTTGCACAATTTTACTCAATATGCTTCGTTGTTTCTTTGATATGTCTTTGATAATATAAAAAGTAACTTGAAACACAATACTTACTTCTACTTTCAGCTGATTGTCCAATGTTGTTAGTATATTTATTTTTATTTACAAAAAATGTTCAACTAAAAAAAACACAAAAACTTTAAAAAAGTATTTTTAGGGAGATTTGTCAACATTGTGAATGCCAGATAGCAATTTTTTATTTCGCAGGAATTCTGCTTTTATATAAAATAACTTACCAAGCAAAGTCAGTCAAAGGGTCCAACATAACGGCGAAGGAACGGCTGTAAATCCAAGAACGGTATCTGGATGACTCACCTGAAAAACAATAGAAAGAATGCTTATAATCAAGCGAAAGTTAAGATATCTGTATCAAGTTAAGCCTTTATTTTTCGATGAAATGTTGATCAACCAGGCCTTAGATACAGACATATAAGGCATGTTCATAAGGTGAGTTATATTGATGAACAAATCACAGAAAATGTTATTCTGGGAGAGGCTTAGCTGTTTTAGTAACATTTTAAATTAATAAAAAAATAACAATCAATAATATGACAAATTTGACGTAACGTAAAAGATACCAAAAATCCGCGGGATAGACGAAAGAACACAGCCGACTGCGTGACAATATGACTCTGTGATGTAGTTTCACCCACGCAGGAATGTGCCAACTTTTTACCCATCTTTTATGTGTTCTGTGTCTCCTTTATCGAGAATGAAATGAGCATTTATTAAGGCTCCATATCGTGCATTTCTATTTGTTCCTACCAGTTTACGTTGCATGTGCAAAGGTGGTATGTCTTCGAACCACCTTTTCTAAGGCGGGTTTTTGTGTAGCCTTTTCAGCTTCTCGTTACGTATTGTTTATATTTTATTGTAACGTGCGTTTTAATGCTTGATACAGTGCCGTGTCTTGGTTTGCTTTCTGTTCGCCAGCAATATAAACTGTAAAATTGCTTGTCTGGCTACGGAAAGATCAAAGATTTATTAGTATTAGTATAATTATTACATAAGCCATATGAGATGCCCATTACAACGTCCAAAGCCGCAGAATTATTCTGGCCAAAACTTTCGTCTTTTGTATGGAAACGGAGGGCTTGAATAAGTACAAAGACGCCAAGTTAAGCCATACCCGAGCTTGTTTAGGCAGGGTCTGGGTGTCTTATCCCTAATTCGTCAAAGAAGTGCAGGAGTTGGGCTTCACTGCTTTTAGTTGGGCTGTAGTCTCGCATCTTTGGGCCTAAATGGTCGAATAAATGCCAGCTTTACACTTCACAGTGATTCTTCGGTTCATACGTAGCATTGTTGGCTCAAGGACTTGGCCCTTTGACATTTATGGGGCGTTAAAGAAAAGCCATATAAATGCAAAACAAGTGCTCTGGTTATAACGAGCGCCATTGAGCAAAACCGATTTAGGCCCATGTTAGGCCCTTAGGATTGCGAAGATTGTGCAAAGTTGAGGCGTTTTTCGCGGCAAGCTACCTGGCATAATAGCAGAAAGGAAACAAATAAAAACAGTGTCGAAGATTTGAGTCATATCTGACCCACCTTAGAGATGTCAAACATTTTTTTTTGGGCCCAAGAAGGAAAAGCTATTGCGTTGCCTGCAGGCTGCTACTTAAACAATGGCTGGTCTTATTTGGAAGCCTAGTTAAATTTTTGCAGAAGAACGAGGCATTAGAAGACAGGACAATATGAAAACAGCTTTATACAGAGAAATAAATATAAGACGACTTTTCGCCTATTTGAGTGACGACATAACTGAAATACCGCCAATACTTTGTGCATACTCTGAAAACCATACGGTATTGCCTGTTATTTGATTTTTTAAGTTATACACATTTAATATCAAAGTACTCAGTTTTACAATCTTTTGGCCCCGAGGTCCAAAAAGTCTGTAGATGTTCAACGTACAAGGAGTTCCAACGGGTCGCTCATGCGATTAAAAAATAAGAGAACTGAAATCATTACGTAGTCTATAAAAGCTCTTTGTTTCTTGGGGAAAAAGGGAAGGGCGGCTTGTTCAATATAGTACATATTTTTAAGTATAGAAGGTCCCGTTTAGAGCAAAACGTGTTGTGTGTGTATGTATATTTTTATATATAATTTAGTGAGCGTCCCAAACCTGTATTCTGAACATGGATATATCCCGCAACCTGTTTCAAGTCTTATTCTTTATTTAGAGCACTTGATATGCGTAAAGACTAAATGGCGTGCAACAGACGAATCGGAATGTAACATTTATAGAAATCTTCATCAAATTTTGTTCAAATGTCCAACGAACACGTATTTAAAGAACACAGTAATTTGTTTGGATGGTCCTCCAATTACGTTACAATGGCTATTTATCATGAATGGCTCGTTGCAATGGCTACAAGCAGCAGGTTGGCAAAAGGCCATGCATACAAGCACTCTCATGCTTTTGCGGGCATGATGATGTGCAAGACAAATGTTTAAAATAAATATTATTTTATCATTATTTTATAGGTCTCACGCAGAAGAGCTCGCAGCCGGTAGAACCTTTGTAAAAAAAATTCTTCAGAAATGCGTAATAGTCATATTGTGAACGTAAGTCACTAGTGAAAAACACTTTCGAACATGTTCAAGTTCAAATTCACAAGATGTCCTTTATTCCGGACTACGTTCACATCTGCCGCAAAACTCGGTTGGCTATAAAAGGCGCGGGAGAATATTGTATTCGCCACCGTCTCTTTCGCTTTCGAAGGGCACTTCCTTTCCTTTGACAATATTTTGAGATCACTAACTCAAGCCTTGCTCAGAACGGTAAATTGTACCAGATTTGATCATGTTTGTTTTATTTCTTACTCTTTTTCACTTTTCTTTACTTGCTCGTTTAAGTTGTATGAAATAGAAAATATTTGATGTTCAAAACCATCTATTTAAACATTGGTGGAACGAAAAAAAAAACGTCATAAAAAGTAACACGTTTTAAGTGACAAAATATTTGCTGGCACGCTAATATATATTGCTTTCTCTCAGACAGTGTTGCATCTTGACTGGGATTATTTTGTTTCTTAATAATAGTTGGAGGGTGTGATTTGTTTTTATAAAAGATTGATCTAAGTGATCTTTAGATTTCATTGCGTTTTGTTGGTTAACTATATTTTTAACTCAAAAACGTTTTTGTTAATGCTTAAGTACACGCATCTTAGGTTTGGTATTACCGCTTTGAGGCCCACTGAATTGTAAGCCAGGTATTGTGCCAAATTTCGCTTAAATGAAGGTCGTGAATTTTATTTTAACAATCCTACTATAAGGAGTGTAACCCAGTCAAAATATCGCTAATTGAGATATAGATTATTTTATAGTCATGCAAATAAAAACGGAATGCTCCGGAGATCACAAAGCCCAGATTACTAGCGAACCTATTTTCCCGAGTGCGATTTACTTGCACATAGTTGTTCATCTGTTGTATCCCGCGAATGAGAACTGAATATAAACCCGAACAACAACGTAGTGTTTAACCCAGGAAGTCTAGAGTACAAAAAAGGTAAATTCAACCCCGGAGGTCTTAAATTAAAGTTGACACCGCCGAGACTACGTGTTTCTGGTTTCCCTTCTAGTCGTAGTCCTTGGTTTCCTCAAGACAATTTTACGTTTTGTCTAAAGGTCCGTTCAACACTCTTGCAGCCGAGTACGACCGAGAAAGATCAGACCGGTTTTTAAGCCTCTTGCGACCTCTTAGGACCGGATGCGCTGCAGCCGGAGCTGGTCCTAAGACGTCGTAAGAGGCTTAAAAACCGGTCTGGTCTTTCTCGGTCGTACTCGGTTGCAGGAGTGTGAACGGACCTTAAGACAGATGCCTCTGTGCTCGCTTTTGTTTTTAATTAAATTTAGTTTCGAACAAGAAGAAATTGTTCCGCTACGCGCGTTGTCGTGCGAAGGAGAGCGTGTGTTGGCGGTTTCAACTATTACAGTGTCTTAGTGCCACCATTTGAAAATCGTATTTGAAGCCAACTTATTTCAGCCAGAGGACCGCTTCTCGCGGAAGTCAAATTCGAAGGAAGAAACACTCCAGCAGAGCAAGGTGGGTGCTTTGATTTTTTCTTCATATTATGCGAGGTTTTACTTTAAAAAGGTCGCAAAGCGACGTAATTTGTTTTGTTATATAAAATTAGTGTTTATAGGTTATATTATGTGCCTCTTGATTTTATAAAGAATGTTCCGCTTGCTAAGACAGCAGACGTTATGCAGCGTTGTTTAAATAAAGTATTTTATTCGAAGTGGAAAACAAATCGCAGAACATTTTATTATGAAGTTTATAATTCTGCATATTTATTAGCCCCAAATTCAATATATTGTGAAAGCGTCTTTATATACGTCGGTACGTTAATAATAAGCTAATACGCAGGATGTATAAATGAGGTGACTTTGGTCATCACATGTATCGGGATCTGCCGCGCGACGTTTTCCCAGGTAATATCACATACTCAAAAAACTCAACTTTCCACCCTCCTAGCGAAGCGCAAGCAGCGCGTAAAAGTAGATTCTATGATTAACAAGTGAGAGAGAGAAAGAATAATGCGCTATTAAGTGTAAAACTTAAAATGGTGTGTTTAATGCATGGTGCATTAATTAGGGTCTCTAACTAACAGCGATGAATTGTAGTGCATGTATTACAAATACAAAAAGTATATTCTCGATCTTCATCCCCCCTAACTCAAATGCTAGTGTGGACACCATCATCGTTTTTCGGTACTTTGGTCAAGAAAGAATGTCGTTCCATAGCTTAAAAATGGGTCTATAGTTTAGGGAAATACTTCACACTTTCACGCACCCAAACGAAGGCTGAGCTAGGTGTCTCAAATAGGAGCCGTCATTCTGACGACATAATCGCTGCTCTAATCATTGTCATATTGCTTAATTTACATTGACGCTTTTTCGAATCATCATATTCTTAACAGAAAGCTGGTTTTCATAGCAGCCCTTTAAGAAGGCAAGAAGAATCTTGCTCAAAGCAAGAAAGCAGCCACCGAAAAGAGACAAATCGACGCGATAACTGTAAGGAGGATTTACACAAATCCTGTTAAAACTCAAAAAAGGGACGAAGAAAATATTTGCATCGTAAAAATAAAATTAAAATAGAATATTCAAATAATTAAAAAAAATGAATACATTGAACAGTGGTTATGAAATTCCGAAAATATGTCCGAGACAAGATTCCCTATAATTTTTGTTATCTTTTTAATGAGCTTAACCCAAATGCGTTTTGAAAAAGCTGTATCAGCATTGCAATAAGGTAGTGGTCATTGGTGCAACGAAAAACGTAAAACCTTAAAATGATCATTTAGCACAATGTTAATACAATCAAATTCTTTCATTAAAACAGCGATGTATAAAAATTCTTGGATCTCCTACAGAAAATTTTTTTGATGTTTTTGCTAATATTGAAATCTTGAAAATACACAGCATTAAATTAAGTTATTTGTCGAAACACACCAGTGTTTTTTTGTGTTTCTTGCCATCATGTTTTTGCTTATATTGTTTCAAACTCTTCCTATTGTTACGGTTTTAATTTACAGAAGGACGTCCATTACCGAATTAGACCAGATTAGAAGTGTCTGTCACGTGCCGCCTGCACGCACCTCGTCTTCGTCTTCCGTGGTTCCCGGCACGCGCCTCAGCACGCCGCTACACTATTCCCCCTAAGGACTTGTTTTCTTGGAGGGGTGATTTCTGGATCGTTTTCCTGCTACACAACCTCGCCCCATTGCTGTAGTGTTAGACAGTCTACTTGTACTTGTTTGTTTCGAAAAGTTTAGGTTGAGTGATGTCCTTTCAGCATGCAGATTCTTGACGGGAAAGTTCGTGCTCATTTGCACACACTCTAAAGTTCAGGCCAACATCACAGTCTGCCTGCAGCACCAAAGTCCAGCACGTTAGCGCTTTTGGAAGATTGATGCGCAGAGTCCTGATACCAGGGGGTCAGGTGGTTCCCTTATTATCACCCCTGGCGACATGTCGGAGAACAAATCTTATGCAGGCACAGAACATGTCGGTGCCGAAATTCACAGCACATTTGCGCCTTTTGAAAAGTTAACGCCGACAACGATATGCACCGGCATTGCCTAATACAGGAGACACCATGACTTTTCGTGAATGCCTTCAACCGCAAAACTGCCACAACCTGTCCGAAAACCATTCAAGCCTAGCGCGCACTTACGCGCTTTTGTGGCGTGGGCTCCCGGGAGACCGTGACAATCGGCTAGCATAACTTCAGTGATGGAACATGGCGAAGGAAGCTGGTCTGGTCGGTGGTAATCCAGGCAGGGCCGCGCCCCTCCACGATTGCTGACACTCGCATGGAGAATGTCATTGCGGCTTGTAAAACGATGTCTTGGGCCGTCAGGAGAAATGCCGGGAATCCCACTTCTGACACCAAATGTTACGGTTTTAATTTACAGAAGGACGTCCATAACCGAATTAGACCAGATTAGAAGTGTCTGTCACGTGCCGCCTGCACGCACCTCGTCTTCGTCTTCCGTGGTTCCCGGCACGCGCCTCAGCACGCCGCTACACTATTAACAAAAGCAATGGACATACCACACGAACTAAAGAAAGTTCGTCCAGCAATTCGTCTCAAGTTTAATTACATATTCCGAATACGTAACGAAAAAGACCAAGGCAGTATAAGCTGAAAATAAGTAAAAATAGATATTAGAAGATAGAAAACAATAATATTTGATAGTCGCAATTAGAATGCGAACAACTTCCCTGGCGTGGTAAGGGTGAAGCAATATTTAAGCACATTCCCCAAATACCACAATTCAAGATGTCAGTTCCTAAATAGAAAATTTATTTAGTTAAGCTCGATTGAGATTTATTTGATGCCGTCGTCGCAGACGCCATCAGGCTATGTGCGAGCAACCTAGGTTAATAAATAGCATCGCCAATATAGTATGTTTGTGATCTGCACTGCGGTGAACCACCTGAATGCCTCTTGGGTGCGCGACACGGTGAATGGATAGACAAAGCCGCGAAGAGAAATCCGCCCTTGCAGAGCGCGAGATCTGCCGGCAACCATTGGCAAAGGCAGAACGAGCGTGTAACGAGAATTATCAATTAATTAACTGATCGTGAATAATTTTGTAGTATATGGCGTCGCAACATGTAAATATGCTACAGATCTGCATTTCAAAGCAAATGTCACTTATTAAGTAGATTTAGTAAGCCATATTTACACAAACGGTTCGTCTCGAACGCTACACCGACGCCACTGCGTATGCGAAGGGAATTGTTGGCGGCTTCAGAATACGTTTCTCGCTCGTTCGTTAAACTCCGGCTACTGAAATTGCCACTGTAACACAGCCAGAAACTTCAAAGATTTGGGCAAAATACAAAATGGTCAATGATTTGTCCACTTCATCGACTGACTTCGCCGGCCCAGCCGGGTGTTAGGCTTCAGACAGCGAGGGCGAACTGCCATTCGGTTAAATTTTGCATGATTTAAAAGGTCGAACGAATTCATTTCGAGGACTGCCCAAAATGGAGCGCGGTTGTGAATGTTCTAAACCACGTGTTTGAGTACATGTTCATGCCGCGGGCTAACTGGCAGCCGTGGCGACCGCCAGCAGACGAAATTATTTAGTTCAACGGCAAACTCCGTGGACGATAGTTCATGCTCAAAAAGAGAGAAATCACCTATCTTTGTGGTCATTCAATCACTTTTTACTGAATATATATTCAGAGCTCTTAAAATTCTGACACTGATATGTCACCTCGACAGCCTTTCTTGCAACAGTTGTACACTGTGAAAAGCGAGCCACGGATTTGCGCACTCCAGAACGTTTCTGATGTTTACTACAAGATGGCGCTGCCTGTCTAACGCAATCATCATCAACGTTTACATGGTTGCACCAGTGTTACGATTCAGGAAAACATTAAATCTCCCATACAGTTTTCCGGAACAGACCAGCAGTACCGTTCATCAAAACTTGATATATAATAAATAATGTTCGCAAAAACTAAATAAAAAGTCAATAATGAAAAATTTACCTTTTATTCACTGTATCTCCGAATGAGTAAGGACAATAAAATAATGTTTAAAAGTACTGTTCTAAGTTCTGCCTTTGAGTGCAAGAAACCATCTAAAAATGGCAAATTCGCAGTCGACGTTTTGCAAAAAATAAACAATGTCTTAAAGGAACCTCTATGATCTGCAGGGTGAGGCCCTGAGAACCTGCCAATTCGCCACGCCTTTCAGCACAGTGGCAGAATGTTTTATTTTTTTATCATCAACGTTTACAAGCATGGCTACCACTCCTTGATTAGAAATGTTAAGTAATTTCACGTTCACCACTTTTGTTGGGCAACACAATTCCACAGGAAATCGTACAAAGTCTTTGGAATTAATGGTTGAAAGTATAAGGAAATTTGTATTATTTTCAAGTGATCAGGCATATTCACCAATTCGCACATCATTGTTGTTTGTGCAAGAAACAAATTGCCAGAAAATTCATAGGTTGAACGCAGTATTGCACTCGTTGTACTTGCCTTCAATCCAATCATGACCGGTTTTCTGGATAATATTAAGTGGGAGCAAGTTCTGAGCATGCGCCGCAAACAGCGACAACTTATGTGTCGTCTCGTGAATAAACTATTTATTCAAACCTATGTGAGGACTACGTTTGTCGTCCGTCAGAAACGCAATCCATCTTTGCGTTGAGCGACCAAGGTAAATAGCATCGTTAAGGAAGTGCGCTTCTACTCCGCAATGCGGCAAAAAATGCGCATACCCCTTTGACGCGTTACACGGTGAATGGAGAGACAAAGGCGCGTAAGGAAATCCGTCCGTGCAGAGAGTAATTGCTGCGGGCTCCAATTACGAGTAGTGATGACCGACCGAGCATGTAACGGGCAGCATAATTTATTTAAGACTGGCAGGGATAAATTTTCAATCGTTAGGAATTGTAAAATTTCCGCAATTCGAGCTAAAGGCAATTCAATTTAAGTGGTATGAAATATGTTCCTTGAAGATCAATAAATATTGCCAGAGAAATGATGGAAGAAAGATATCGGGCATCGCCTGACTTAATCAACAAAGTGTGGTCAAAATTTGCCACTTTATGTGTTGTTTGCGTTCCTTAATTTCAGTGTAATCGAGGCCTTATAATTCGTGTTTCAAATGTAAAGGTAGCATAAGCTGGTGGAAAGAGATTCAAAAACAAACTCCCTGGAATCATCATGAGGTAAGTATCTTAAAAAATGTGGACTATAACATGGAGGCATTAAACCATTCAAAGATTTCACGACAATTCTTGCCACAGTAAAGGAAATAAGGGCCTATGTAACGATTAATTCAAAGTATAATTGATGTTCTTACCATAAAATATTCCTTTAAGCATGAATTGTGCAAACTTCCAAAGCCCAGAGGCAGCTGAGATTCTCTTTCATCGAAGTGGACTGAGTGTTGCAGATATAAAATTGAACAGGTAAGTAAATAATTCATACCACAAAACCATAAGTGATGATACAGCATCCACGATGTAAGCCTCAATCTAAGACTACTTTGAAGCAATATATGAAAGAGCGCAAAATATAACGAAGACGGAAGTGAAGTACACTAGTTCAAACGCTATGCATTTCTTCACTACCGTCTTCATTATTTTCCGCGCTCTTTCTTCTGCTGCTTAAACATGATCGAACTTGCCCACAACGCTGATCTAACTTGAACAATTTTCGACTTTTCAGCTGAGAATTAACGGCTTCCTTCAAAGCCTTCTGCGCCATTAAGGAAGGACATCATGTCCGACACCAACGTTTTTGTACAGGATGAGTCAAAGCGATCGATGGCTGTTTGAGTGGACCGCATAAGTCGGTTTCTGTGCATATCGAGCTGAGATTTTACACAGAGGCGGCCGAATAACGCACATTAAGGGTGTAAATATTTCACTGAACACACTTAGAAGAATAAAGACTGAGAGCCCTTCCGCCCCGTGAAGACGGAAGTCCAGAGAAGCTGGCGCTCTGGTTGGATTTGTTATGCCGGGGTGGAGGCAGCGGCAACGGCGGTTTCAGGTTGTCGGCATGCCCATTCTCGCTTCTGAGCGCGCCAACGGTTCTCGTACTCCCCCTGCTCCTCTTCGGAACATACAACACGCGTGCGACCCATGTGAAGTCTGAAGTCCACCTGATAAGGACACTGGCGCGATCTTCAGCAGGTGGCCGCCGAAGAACGCGCGGCATTCCACAATGTCAGGGTGAGAAACACCGCTCATGGGGAAGGCGCGCGCGTGCGGCGCACGGCGTCTGCAGCTATCAACCTGTATCAAATACAGCGTTGGTGCCACGCGTATGGTGCTGGCCTCCCAAGACAATCTGCCGGAACCTAGCCACTGAGACAAAATCGCTCTAAAAGTTAGAAAATAAAAAAATGAAAGCCGTTTACAACTCCCTGTAACGCCGAATTGAGGGCGCAGCTCTTGCGGAGGAGGGGAAGGCATGGGGGGGGGTCACGTGACCTCGGGGGGGGAAGTCACGTGGCCTGGGGGTCACGTGTCCTGGGGTCGCGTACCTGGGGTCACGTGACCTGGGGGTCACGTGGCCTGAGGTCACGTGACCTGGAGGGTTGCATGCAACCTGAGTTGCACGCAACTCAGCGTTGCATGTCAGAGTTGCATGCAACCTGGTTACATGCAGCTCAGGTTGCATGCAACTCAGGTTGTATGCAACGCGCAGTTACGCCGACGGCGACGGCGACGGCGACGCCGCAGCTCAAGCCGGAAATGGGCGCCTGAGAGTTGCGCTCTAAAACTTGAAACCTCTACCTACGGCAGCCGTCTGCCTGCATAAAAGGCTTCTGATTGGCGCAGCAGCCCACAGATGGCGTCACGTGAGATCGCAGGCGGCCACAACGGTCGCTTTCTCGACCTCGGCACTAGCAGACAACGCTACTGACGCTAAAAGCGATGCGATCTTCTTCTGCACGAGCTGTCAGCGTATGATCCTTTAGTCTACAAGTAAAACAATAAACATTAAGATAAAACGACAACAACAATACACAGGCGTTGCCTCGTTTTCTTTTAGAGCGCAGCTCTTAGGCGCCCGATTCCGGCTTGAGCGGCGTCGCCGTCACCGTCGGCGTAACCGTGAGGGAACGTGCCTGAGGTCACGCGGACCCCTGAGGTCAGATGATCCCCCAAGGTCACGTGACCCCACGAGTCACGTGACCCTCCCCCTAAGGTCACGTGACCCTCAGGGGGCCACGTGACCTCAGGGGGTCTCGTGACCTCACGGGGGCCACGTGCCCCCGCCCCCCCTTGGCGGAGTAGGAGGACAGGATGACGAGGTGAGGGAGGAGGGAGGGAGGGGTATACCCTCTTTTCAGTACCCCTATCCCTCCTCCTCCAGAGCTGTGCTCTAATTCAGCGTTAGAGGGAGTTGCAAACGGCATTCAATTTATTTTCCCAATAAGTTTGAGTCACATGTCGTCGTTTGGTTTTGCACTCTCTTGTTATTACCAGGCGTCTCTTTCCCTCTCCGAAACTTTCCACCGCGCTGTTTTGGGGTGCAAGTCATAATCATGGTGCGATTAGCTTCCAACGTGCGAATCAAGGTTGTTCTCTCGTACGGGGAGTGCCAGAGGACGAAGGAGGTCCGGCGACGTTTTCGGGCGGAATTTCGGCAGCAATCTCCGGGCTCCCCTACAATTCTAGATTGGACGCGGCGCCTCAACGAGTGGGAGAGCGCTAAAAACAAGCCACCGATCAAAACTGGTCTCAGCACCGAATTTGACGCTGAAAAATGCGGTACTCGTTGCCTTAATGGCCGATCCCACTTCCCCACGCGGAGAGCACTGAAGTCATCATGTCGACCGTTGCGCACACCTTTGATTAGCACATGGACACCGTAGCTAAACATTTCAAGTTTTTCAGTTGTAAAGTTTTACTCACACAAGTTTGATGAAAAGTTTACACCCTTAATGAGCGTTCGTCGTCCACCTCGGTGAAAAAGTTTATCTTGAAACGTTTAGAAACCGATTTTTGACGTCCCTTCAAACAGTCATCTAGCTCTTGACTCACCCTGTACTTTAGTTTTATGTTGTACAGCATACCGTTTACCAGTAAAGTCTCAAAAATAATAAACGCCTTGTGAAGGTAAATTGAGTGAAGCAATTACGCGATTAAGCCGAATGAACTGAGGTTTCTTATTAATATATATATATATATATATATATATATATATATATATATATATATATTTTCGTCTTATAACCTTAAACACATCTCACTTTAGAAAACACGAAGTACTAGTATGATATCAAAAAGCAGAAGTAGCGTTACACTAAAATTTAAACAAAACTAGATTGTTTAAGGTACTTAGATGAAACTCGTATTTTTTAACTTTCGCATGAATGTTTGTGAAATATTTACGCCGTTAGAGGTAGTGGGGTTGGAATCCGCCAACTGGATATCCGTAGGCCAAAGCAATTTCACTGATCTAACATTTCGCTTCTTAATGCAGATAACAAAGGGTCTGATAACTTCGACAAACAAGTGATGATCTTATTTAGAACCCCTTTTTCATTATTGCAGACATGTTACAACAGACATTGGCAGGCTTCATATTCACACAAATAAGAAAACTTGAAATAATATGGTACTCTGGCATAAAATTTGAGTCAAATAATCACAATATATATGTGACTTGGTGTATAGAAAATCAGGCAACAAACGTCTTTGCTTTATCGAGCGCACAAGAGCGGCATGTGATCAAGACTTTTTAACAAAACGAAAAAATAATAATAAAAGGACACATGAATCAAGCGCTCACATTTTAGATTGGACAAAGTTTCCAGTTGGCATTAGAGGAAATGACTTCTCAAATTTTCTGAAGCGCTCCTCATTTCGTAAAGTGAAAAACAAAAGAAAAAAAGAGACGAGCTGAACGTTTCCGAGGTCTGCTAAGCCCTTAGTACTTCACTTTACACCGGCTTTAGTTTTCCCTAAATTTGAGAAACAGTTTGCGGAAGAGCTTCGCATGGAGCAGCAGCTGGGGAGTCGCCCTTTCTTCAGTTCCATCCAGGAAACGACAGCAAAGGGATGGCTAAAGGAACCACCAGAATTGCATAAGAAGACGAAGAAAATCTACCGGATGTACTATAGTTAATAAAGGTATGAGTTAAATTATTGTTTTAATATAAGAACAAATAACAAGGAGGGCTCTGAGACATGTCGAATACACCGTGTTAGTTGAAGTTTGTTTTTGACTCGACGACGTGAACATAAAACGCTGTGTAGGATTTTGTGGTCGCAAAATATCTCGTTTTGTATTGTCGGCGAGCAAAAACGAGAGTTCGTTTAAATCAGTGGTTCTCTAAAGGGGGTCATCAGAAAATGTGAGCCTCCGAAGGCAGCCTCTTTGGGGTCCTAGAAGTCCTTGATTATTAATCCAGAAACAAAAACAAAACGTGTTTCTTTTTATGCTGCTGTTTTTTCTAAGAAGCTAAATAGGACGAAATCATGGGCACGAGGTGAGAAGAGTTGATTATTATCCTTTTCAGAGCTTGAAATTCGGTCTCGCAAGTCAATTTTGTTTCTTCTTTAATTTACCCTTGCACCAGTAGGGGTCCCCGAAAAATTAGTGGTTGAAAACTCGTCTAACTAATGCCCAGTCCGCTAGACAACAAATAAATCGAAAAAAGTAACAAAATAATTCAACCATCGCTTACCTAAAAAAAAAAGGGCGGTGTTAATACTGTTTGCTACTTCAGAAGACCACGGTTAATGAGGTTATGTCTCGTATGGACAACCGCTTTCATAACTGTAGACTGAGCAATGTCGGCAAGGCTCGCAAAAAGTGAAGCCCGTATCATGGAAGCGGTTTGAGACTCAATTTTATACAAGCGGATATTCTACTAGAGAGGGTGATATTGCTGATATGCACAATATGACGCCACATCTTTCAAATACATTATTTACAGGATGCAAAAAAAAACGTTAACATTCCGCATACATTTTTATTACCGCGCACAAAGGCCAACATGTGCCAAGCAAATGTCTACATATTTTGTCAGAAGTAATTATATCATGTTGATAAATTTGCCCTCGTTTCTTAAATATATTTCAACTGCCCCAGAAATTTTATCTGCATGCGCTTCTTTCTTCTATTACTAATGCCCTATTTTTGTATCATATTATATTTCGTGAAATGCGTTTGAGATGAGACTATTGCAATCTGGAGGCAGCCGATAACTGATATTGACGGAGGTTCATGCTAGTGAACAATTGATGCACGGTGACACTGGTTTCACAAGAGCGGTTTCGAGTCCTGCACCTCGTCAAAGCTGGAAAAAAAAAAACTTCATTATAAGGCTGCGAAAATCCCGTTTTTGCGCTTTTTTTGCTAGCGGCACCGTATAAGGCGCCATCTCAGTACAAATAAGAAAAATGAAATAGTTGAGCTCTCAATGGTACTGTCGGCGGCACGTGGCATCCCGAATATTATTTTAAAGGAGTCCTTTCTTCGCTCAAATCTCAGCGTGAAGCAATTCCAAAAGAAATACTCAGAAGAAAGCGAAAAAATAATGCTTGTTCTGCTATTGTTCACGTAGAGGCACAGAAAATAGTGAGCTGCAGTCTCGCCACAACTACAAAAGTTCCAACTAGCTAAACTGTCCACATTACTGCAGCTGCGGAAAATCAGATTTTTAGCAGATTGAGCTCTTCGTGATTGTAAATAAATAACTATTCTCTCTCTCGCTCATTGGATTTATATTTTATTTAAATTATATTAAAACTTGTCTTGATCATTCTGGTAAATCCGTGAGCGCAAAATCCGTCACGCAAGTGCATTATGCGTTCGTTGTAATTCGTTATGCTTGCCTACGGGCATGCAGCTTTGGGTGCTTTCAGATGCGTTGCCATACATTATGCACTAAAGTTCCCCCCTCCCTACACACGCACACAGAGACGATTTATGAAAAGAATCAAGAACAAATTATAATAAATTAAGAGAGATTGTGTTGAGTGAGTAAGCTTTACTGAGAATTTGTTATTGCTTCCCTTTCTTCTGTGATTGCAGTGGAGTGTCTTCAGTGGCACAGTGCTCTCATACTGCAAGGAGCCCATCGTGGTAGCCGAAGTAGTCGTGAGGTGAGAATGTTTATTAGGAGTCCCGTTATGAATTTCTCATTTCTTTTCAAGTACCGACAACGTGTGCGAACGCGGAAAACATGTGTCCTGGGCCAATGCTGCGCCGGTCGCTTCAAGGATCAATCATTTCAGTGCTGCACAGCCATTTTGCTCTCAGAAGCTGCAAGAGGTGCGGGCTTCTTGCTTTGGAGCAGCAAAGGGGCTTTAGGTTTATCGCACCCGTTACGTTATCTATTAGATGTTGTGCGAAATCATAATCTCACACGCTCCCTGAGGTATTTGTTGGGACGTTATGATATGCCCCATTTTGTGGTGAGATCATGTTGTGAGGCTATACATTGTCTTTGAGAAGACAACTTGCACGCGTCAATTGTAATGAGTGTACGCAGGCTCCCGTTAATGATGCTTTGTCCTGCTGTTTGCGCTCGCTTTTATCGCCTCTTTGTTTCGCCGAGCGAAGACATTGTGCTACGAACTACATGATCATGGGTTCGATTCCCGATGAGTCGCGTAGTAAATCTTGCTTGCTGCAATCAACTAAGCCTTGTTATGATTACATATGGATAACTATGACAAAGTAAGTCTTTTGTTTGGATGCGTATGCATTACCTGCCATGGCCTAAGAATTCTTTATGTTGCCGTGACCTGCCTGTAAGGCTTTAATGTTCGTCGCCTAATATTCAGCCTCGCGCCAATAAAGAAGCTAAGTTTCAAAGGAAACGACATTTCTGCCATACTGGTGCTTAAAATCATGGTTCTTGCCGGTTATCTGAAACTTTATATGAAATCACATGGAACGTTTTTCCGTCCTCCAGAAATGTTAAAACAGTTTTCGACAAGGTAAAACAATATCACCTGAGCTACCTACCACCGAGTCTAAAGCTTAGGAAGTCGCATTTCTGAATTGTGAGGATCGACAGTTGCGTCTGCTCTGCTCTAAGCACCAAGATGGCGGCGCACATTTGCAGATCGGGGAACGTGCATATACTGCAAGCGTAGTTCATTCGGTGGCTACCATCCAGCTCATCTAGAATATTAGGGAAGCAGCTGTAAAGGTTATTATATCTAGAGACATAAAAGTAAGAGTACATCGGGCTCAAAAATCGTAGGTGCATATATTGAACGAAGTTTTGCTCTTACTGACTTCGGTTTCGTGTTATTAGCATTGAAGATGTATTTAGTTCACAAAACCTAGGGTATAATATAGAGTGCGTTACCCTCCTTAGCACAACACTTCACACCGATTTTAATCTGGTACTACTGTATTAGCTCAGGGCCGTCAATTACGTTGACATTTGACAAATGTCTTTTCTAAATTTAACAGCTGCTTTTAAGTCTTTTAAGTCCGATTATATAAAAGGTTTAGTTTAAATATAAGCGATATATATTCTCCTTCCATGAACATATTAAGAGCAGGGCTCAGATACAGCTCCATAGTCCCACCATCCTAAATCTGTTCATTTAAATATTATAAAAACAAATCTTTCCGGTAAAATCTCCTTCACTCACTTATACACGCCTAAGTTGGTAAATGCGAGCCATTTGAGATGGATTTAGAAAAAGTAATTTCACTGATGAGTATTTTTTCACATATCAACTTTTCAGCGATCAATTCACTAAGCAGAATATTCGTAGCTTTGTTTTGGTTTGGTTTTGACGAAACTATAGTGACAACCAAAATAAAATAACAAAAACGGCGATCAATGCATTCAGATGCATAGATTGAGGGGAAACATAGCAGTATATTCAAAGAACCGCGTCATGTACAAAATTGTCACAAAGATTGTCAGAAATGTTATACTTTACAGCACAAATGTATAGTTCATTCGTTTACGAAGTATTTCAGAATATCTGAGTAGTAAACTGTTACTCAGTTTTGTTAATCACAGGTTTTAAAGGGGCACTGACACATCAAAATCATATTTTTTTTATTATCCGAAACGATTGAAGACGGTGCCGGGACATTACCCTCAAAATTAGAAACTTGTGAAGTAAAAAAAAAAAACAATTTCCAAATGCCGAATTTGAGGTTCCCGCGCGATCTCGCGCCGGTGCGTTGACGTCAAATATTGCGGGTGGAGTCCTGAGAGTCCACTTTCTTTCACGACTCCGTGCTGTTGCCATCGCGACCCACAGCGAGAAGGAAAGAAGCGGCAGATAAAGGCACCGGCGGACCGAAATAAAAAAAAAAACAGTTTTGAGCGGTGACGCCTGCCCAGGCAGCATGTTTTCCAAGGGAGGGTACAAATCTAGGAGACGACATCACACTGGACTCCGATTTGTGGTATTTCAAAAAAAGGGCGGTAGTGCTTCTGCAATTGCGTTAAAAACGTGTTTTACGATTGCCGTTGATAGATGTTAAAGAAATGTCGCCTACAAACCTTCTAAATTTTATGATTTTTGACGTCACGAATTAAAAGAAGCGAGGAGGCGAAGAGCAGCAGAGGAAAACGCCAAAAATAAAAAGGCGCGCGTGCGCTTGAAAACAATTTTTTTTTCGCGATGCGGTTTTTTTGCGTGTCTATGACTACAATTTGCATCGTTTTAGACAATAATAAAATACGACCCTTGGGGTATCAGTGCCCCTTTAAAGGAACTAATTAATCTTAAGAATTCTGCGCGCCTAAATATAGAGACCTATTACGCATATATTGTTCTTAAAACTCAATTTCTATGAGGTCTTATAGAAATATTGCCGTGTTGTGAAATTTAAAAGTGAACATACAAAAACAAGAAACAAATATTGGAAGGTGAAGTTACCCGGAAGGATCTAACAGATTTCCATTTTTAAACTCGGTCTCGCACGGCTGCAAGCAGGAACCCAATATTCGTTTGCACCGTAGTGGAAACAAGACACGCAAGCAGTACTAAAGGATCATCCGACGCAGTCAAATAACTGCGCTCTTTCCGCCTTTCTTCGAGCATTAGGGCAGTCAACTAAATCGAAACGATTTTCATGGAAAATTACGTTCGCTGAAATCGTTTCCCTGTCGTTTACGCTAAGAGATGAGCGGAACGATTATTGACGGCGATAGGAGTACGAACATAATTAACCGAATTCCCGATACGTACAAAAGAACAAACCGCTCATAAAATTTATGTTTGTAATAATTGCGTGATCCCGTTATTTCAGTGAGATATTTGTAGTAAGACCAGTCAGCACCATCAAAAACGAATCGTATCTTAAAATGACAGATACATTTTCAGCACTGTCGAGATGATCATAGATTCAGAGTTTGCCTTTCACCTGTTTCGCAATGATTTTAAATTCTTGGACACTACCTTGGAACTTCGTATAGGGCGCGACTGCAGAGCAGCATATGGCGGAACTTTTATATTTTGATGATTAGAGATCGTACATAATCATATCAGGTACTAACACCCCCTTCTGAAACGTGAAAGATTATTTTCTTCTTTTATATTTGTAAACTTTCGTTTTTAGTTTGGAACGGTTTCCACTTCAACAAACACCGCTTAATATTTTGGCGGCTAGTAAAAGTTGGCATCGGTAACCGGCTGCTCCACATCTAAACTTTTGAATTCTTCACATTTAACGGCATAACAACGTTCGATAACTTTAATGATTCCATGGCTTGCTTTTGCTTATAAATTTGTCCTGACTTTGCTGCCTGAAATTATAGAGCGATGTCTATTTTATCCTTGTGAAGAGTTGATCGTACATAATTTGAGACAAAATTTGTACGAGAAAAGAAGTGCGTAATCAACGAGTTAGATTGACAACATACGCATGGTCGTATAGACGTCCTGCAAGTTATTAGGTGGGAAAGAACGCCGTCGCCGAAGAATGCATGTATTTGAACTAGAAAAAAATCACAGGGTTACTACGCGATATTAATAAGCCACTTTAATATCTTTCATGCCGGCTGTTAAACAATATTGGTAGCACTGCTATTTTGTGGTTTCGAATGCCGTAAGAACAGGTTTCAAAAACTCCATTAAGGTTTGTATGTAATCGTTTTGAGAAGTATTGTCCCGCTGATGCAAAATGAGTGGTTTAGGATTTTCGAAGTTTGTTCGATGCAATACAAAACTCCAAGTGAAATATTCCAAAATGTATTATTTTTAGAGCGCAGCTCTTAGGCCCCGTTTCCGGCTTGAGCGGCGTCGCCGTCGCCGTCGGCGTAACTGTGCATTGCATTATGGGTCGTTTCCCATAATGACGTCACACGTTAGGTCACGGGTGACATTACGAGCGTCACGAGTGACATCACGAGAGTCCCGAGTGATGTAACCAGTGTCACGAGTGACGTCACGTACGTGTGACGCCTGAAATTCGTGGGTATACTTGACCACTAAAATTGGCGAGAAAATTTTCCCGTTAAATTTAGCGGCGAAATTTCAGGCCAAACTTAGCGGGGAAATATTCCCGCTAATTTGAGCGGGCAATTTTTCCGCTAACTTTAGGGGTGAAATTTATTCCCCAATTTTGTTCCGCTAACTTTAGCAGAGATATTTTTCTGACAAATTTAGCGGAAAATTTCCTCGCTATATTTAGCGCAAAAGGTTTCCACGCGAAATCTGACCGAAAACATTCCCCGCTATATTTGGTGGAAAAACTTCCCCGCTAAATCTCGCGGAAAAATTACCCACCAAATTTAGCGGAAAAATGTCCCCGCTAAATATGGCGGAAAAATAGTCGCGATAAGTTTAGAGCGAAAACATTTCCCACTAAATTATAATTTTCCCGTAAATTTGGCAAGAGCAATTTCAGCGAGAAGTTTCCCGCTAAATTTAGCAGAAGGTGAGATTTCAGAAAGTAGAAGGATGAGAGAAGGGAGAAGAAAGAAGGGTCATACGCTTCCCTCCGTAACCTCCCCTCCTCCGCCTCAAGAGCTGCGCTCCAATTAGTCATTACAGAAAATAAAAACGTCTGTCATTTTTATATTTCTTAACGCTCTGTAGCGAAATTATGTTTGCGAGTAACACAAAAAAGAACTACAGGGAACTTCCTTTGTTGTTCTTGACGTTGGTGTTTAGGACCACAAACCAAAACATAGACGACTCTTCTCGTGGGTAGGGTGCTATCAATTCCAGCATTTATAGAAGAAACGCATACATGTATGATATGTAAATTCTACTTCGTCGAAGGAACACTGTAAAGCATAACAAATTCTTTCGAAGAGCATTTCAGCACACCGAGACCACTTTCTCGGCGTAGAATAGATCCGAGAGATAAATCTACAAAAACTTATCATACTACGTTCTACGCCCACTTTAATGAAAATGACAAGGCATATATTTTTCTCGGGCAATTATTTGAACGCTATGTGTACGCTTGTATGTTACGCCATACACGCAATTTCAAGGCAGAGCTAAACTTTGCCTAGAGAAAGTAGAACCAATTTCTTTGACAAACAAAAACTCGACGGATAAAAAAACTTGCCGATTTTTCTGAATACCCTATTTTTTTATTTTTTTATTTTATAATTTGGGACGACCGGGAAGCGTTTTGTATAGAGCCAGGCGTGAAGATGTTGCAACTTGTTCAAAATAAAAGTACCGTAACGGCAAAATATATTTTTGGCGAAAACCTAGATATTCAGCAACCGAGATTCATATATTTTGGCGGTAGTCAAAATTATAAATTAGTTCATTCCTTGAAATGTGCTAACTTTTTTCATGATGGAGGCCCAGTAATGTAAACATAAGGTTCATTCGCATCAATTTTATTTTTATAGGTAACGTATTTATTAGAAAACAAAATTATATTCATTGTTTTAAAGAAACTTTTGAGTAAGAACTAAAAGAAAACCTACAAAACAGAAAACTTTGTTTTATTGTTCCAGAAACTTGAAATGTAACTAATAAATGAAGAAATACCAAAATAGTTGCTAGAAAAAACAGGATCTTATGGAGAACCTGGGAAATTTTGGCCAGTTGTCCAGCAAAGTGGACGCTTTTCTAATTGCTGATGCGTTTAATGCACACTTTCTATCGCGATTATTATCAAGTTTCTGTTTGACCACGGCCGGCTTGACGAAAGGATGGCGGTAACTAGCAAATTGCGAGCATGAGATTATCTGGTTAAACATTAATTATTACAGCATCCAATAACTTTTAATTTTCTTTAATTTTTAAGGGCATAATTTATTTTGGGAGCTAAGCGGCGCTCGACCTCAAAGCGATGCGTCAAATTAAGTAAAATTGAGAACGATCACCACTGAACAGCTAAGTCAGCCAACAAAGCAGTATCGTTCTGAACACTACACGGAGCGTTTCCAATCAAGGCGCATATTTTATCATATTGTTTTGCGTAACGTATCTATGGAAGAAGGCAACGCTTGCCTGCATCAAAGATCTTGTGAGAAAGTTTTCTTTGTGGGCGTCTATCGTTTCTTCTCCGGACCCACTATACGCCGGGGTCACACTGTCATTTCGGCCGATAGTCGCATTGCTGGCCGAAATGTTGCATTACAGCTCGAGAAGGAGTGGAAAGGGCCGGGAGTGTCTTTGAGGCCGAATAGGGCGCGACGGCCGAGAACTGCATTAAGGCCGATGGTAGTCCGTGAGTGGGCCTGAGTGTGAGCCGCCTTCTCGGGGGTCGCGTTGTGGTTGATGACTTTGGTTGCCACCGAAACCGGGTAAGAGTGTCGCCACATGTTTATTTTGTTTGTCCGGTGCATTACATCTCTCGGTGACGGCAAATACTGTGTTTTTA
This sequence comes from Ixodes ricinus, assembly GCA_037355805.1. NCBI lineage: Eukaryota > Metazoa > Arthropoda > Arachnida > Ixodida > Ixodidae > Ixodes > Ixodes ricinus. The sequence goes on from JAZHYW010040015.1 coordinate 28,211, forward strand.
ATTTTATATGGCGTCATCCTTTACAGATTGATTAGAGATGCCGCGCTTTAACCGTTTTCGACTATCTTTTATTTTTGCTTCCTTTACTCCCGTGCTCAACATTTTTTTAGCAAAGGGTAGAAGGCTATGTCGCATGGAGGTCAATTCGAGAAACGGAACGAGCGACGATGACGCTGCTTACAACGCAAATGCGCTCCGACGGTGAGTTAATTGCCGCCAATTTCTAGACGTGCTGATGGCCTATGTGTTTTTGCATATTTCTAGTATGTGTTTTTCTAAACGTTTCGCATAAAAAAGATTGAAAATAATTTGAAAATCAACCTCCTCATCGTTTTCGTAGCCGCTTGAGTAGAATTAGAGACATATCTAATTTAGTTAAGAGCTAAAGTGAAAAGACGCAATAAATGTTTCACTGAACTCTTAAGCCGTTGATTAAAATATAGTAATGTTATGCAAACGGCACCCCCAAATTCACTAGCATATACGTGTGCGTGTGTACATAATCAAATATGTAGATGGAGGAACAACTGATCGAATAAGAAATGATAAAGCGCAGAAAAGCAAATAAATAAATTAAAAATTCCGGATAGGCAAGGCCGGCGTACCGACTGGTGCCGGCCAGAAAGGCTGAAAACAAACCCCAAAACCACCAATGGCTGCAGTCACCGACGAATACCTCTTAAAAATGTCAGTTTACTTTCCACAGTGTACTGTAGCGACTTGTTTTCGCAGTGGGGTAAAGCAGGTTTTGGAATTGTTTGCGGGTTCTAATTTTCGCCACGCAGTGAATCTCAATATGAATTCTAGTGTGTCTACATTTGCTGGAATTGTTGCCCGGGACCTATTTTTCGCGAATTGTTGGCAGTTGGCAGCGAGTCCTCTCGAAAAATTAGGTAGTTTACAGTACTCGAGCCTTGTCATTGTGGTGAAAGATACCACTGTGATTAACGAGACTAAAAATATGTTAATTGTCCTCATGCTTAATGTGGCGTCGTATCTTATTTGGTGGCAACTAAAGTCGTTAACCACAACGCGACCCTGACAGCCACACTAGCTCATTCAGGGGCTATCGGCCTTGTGCAGCTCTCGGCCGTTATACCTATGCGACTCAGCCACCAGCCCTTTCGCCCCTCTCGGCATTAATGCACTCCTCGGCCGTAATGCGACGCTATCGTATACAACGAGATGCTCTCTATATTATCGACGAGGCGAGAAAAATTAAGCTCCCGATGCATAAAACCACTTAAAGAGACGAATTTAATGACCGCGACAACGTTGCAGACTAATTAACGCCTTCCATTCTTGTAACGACAGCTTCTTCAGATTTGCCGATTTCTAAGCCCATAGTGATCCAGTTTCCCAAGGACGGGAAACGAGGCGCTTACTGCGTGGTTGTCTAAGAGTGGCGATGGAACAATCTCTAAGAACCTCGCATTTAAAGAATCCGCAATTGCCTATGAAAATATTAGTATTATATTTGTTGTTTAACAGGGAATCATAGGTTAATGACACTCCTTACCCCTGAGTAAAAACTAAAAGCTATGAAACGTTTGGATTTGTTTACAATAGGGGCAACGATTGCTATTCGGTACGTGTTGGGAATTTACCTCGACTGAGACAATATAGGACTACGACTCTACTAGGAATTATTAGGTGTTCTATAACCATTAACAATATGCTAATATCGTTTAGATAAATATTACAAGGAATAGGATATAATATATATCTTCTTACAGGTTGTAATAATTTCATAAACGATACAATAATATTTCTAGTCATAACAACGAATGAAATCAGATTCGAGAATTGTTGTATGACGGCTTCTAGACGGTGGCAAACATTTGGAGCCGTGATGTTTGCTTGCAATCAGTAATTCTCTGCGTTTTATATATATATTCTAAATTGTTTCAGATATGAAATCATATATTTTGCGTAATATTAAATATACACACAAGAAGAAGATTGCGCGTTAACTTGGCTAGTAAACCTGCGGAAAGTTGGCGAAGTTGAAAAGGCAGTTAGTAGCAAAAATGGTATATAGGGCGCTTTGACCAAATAATGGTTGGCGGAGTCTGTTGATTTTCTTAGCATCTTTTAACAGAGCCTGTAACGTTTGTTCTACTGTTTTAAAACATATTTACTAGGTCTTTTCATGAAAGCACAATGAATAAGTTAAGGTGCTTAGTAGTGGATTCACTTCTCTTTCTGTTTATTCCCAACTGCCTCAACTTCTCGCGCCTGAGCGGAACCCCAACTGCCATTCATGGGAACGGTATTTGTCCTTTCCATTGCCCGGCCCCCATATTGAATATACCGTGCATTTGCAATGTGATTGCAGCTAATAATACGTACTCAGGATGCATGTGGGAGAATGTAAACTAATACAGTATTGCATTAAACTATAGTTACTGTTTGAAATTATTTCGATTGTACTTTTCGTACGTCTCTGCAGTGACGGTGTTTTGTAACATATGTTCACATTTCTAATTACCACATCTGAAAACGAGGTACGCGAAGACAGAAAAATTGGCAATCAGGTTAGTTACTCTTATGGCACACGCCATGACGTTAGTAAAAGTGGTATATGGGTAAGTTATGATGTCACTCATAAAGTATATCTTGCAAAGATGTGCATCCATTAACTTCTTAAAACTTAGTGACTGGAGTTTGGAAAACAAAAATTTTAGCTCCACCTCGTAATGATAATTCAATTAAATGTGTCCCATTCGGTGTCCCGTTCGAATAAGTGGAGGCCCACCCAAACCTCGCCCTGATGTTGGCGAGAAGGTTGCTAACGTGTTATCACCAAGGAGTTGTCATCTGTTTAATCCAAATTCTTCCGAATGATTGATATAGCAATCAGATTAGACTATGTATAATCAGAACACTGATATAGTCACTTCAAGGTAAAATTTATGACAAGCTCCTCCCACAAAGTATTAACGTTTTCCACCTTAAAAAATAGAATGCTGAAAAGAAGCGATTCTACAGGGGAAAACCAGCAAACATGTTGAGCAGAGAGATTTATAGAAAGAATTGTTTTTCTATTTTATCCTACGTGCAACATACTATTGGTAGTTAAAATTACAATCTTTTATGAAAGAGCGAAGTAAGTGTAGAATTTATTGTGATAGAAATGAGTTTGTACATTAAGCGACAGAAATAGTGTAGTTTTTGTGTTCATTATATGTTAAAAGGAGAGAGTTACAGATGATTTCGAATGGCAAATGCGCTCGAAATGACGAGATAGTAACTCACAAAACAAACCAATCTAATAAATCTTGATTCATTCTGTTTTTTTTATATTTCTAGCCACCTAGTTCTTATCTCTGACCAAGGTGCCCACTCTGTTTAAATTAACTCTCGTTGACCAGTTCGAAGTTCAGTAATTGCTAGTGCCCTTTTGCATCGACACCAAGGTATAATTGGTTATATATAAACAGCTGAAACAGTCACGCAACTTCCGCACAGGCTCAGTAAAATAAGGGTTTGTTTCCAAAGATGATAACCGTGCACGAGCGCTTGGCAAATACACCGTTCGCGAAGTTCTGGTAATATGCTAAACTTCTGCGGTGAAACTGTAAGGGGTCGTGAAAAAAGAAGTAAACAGAAATCGCATTGGCATGACCTGTCATCAGTGAGTGCCAACGCGGGACCAAACCTCTCCGGTAGTTTACTGAGTACAAAATAACGAAACCTGTTTAAGCACACAGGAACCAGCCACATTATTTACGACTGACCGATCTCACATCATAACGCGGCTGCCAATGATGCTGTAGGAACTTTCAGGACGGTCTGGAAAATACGCGCCCCTGGCTGTAACTTCCAAATCACATGTATATAAGTATTCGCTGTGGGGCATTTCTCTTTGAATTATCTCGCTAACTGCTGGTCCCGATTACTGCTCGAGCTCATCTAAGGTGTATTTGCATACCATTAACGTTAAACAAAGCAATACGCAACGTGTCTGACACCAGCGAAAGTTTGGCGTGTACTTTGGTTTAAGTATTGCGCTACGCCGTAAATTGTGTACACTTACCAAAAAAGTCTGGCAAATGGTTTGGCAATTATGTTGCGTACTTGCAGCTTTCATAACATAACAAACGTTTATCGACGTTCATTTAGCAGCACGTCTAGCCTGTTCACTCAGACGCCAACGTTCACAGCGCTCTTGATCAGAAATTTAGCGCGTGGCATGTGTGCACTTGGAACGAAAAGCCTGGTGATCTTTGCAGAGCCTTCTAACCTTTTCCATCTCTCCCACGTCCTCTTCTCGCCTACCTCTTCTCCTACTCTACCCGTGGTCACATGACCTCCCCGTTCCTCCTCTCCCGCCCGTCAACCAATCAGTGGGGGAGCCTCGCTGGCCACGGTTTTATCAGTTTTCTCTTTTGGGGTTATTAAGTTGCCGAACACCTAACCAAATAAAATTTTGCGTTAAAAAACATCAAAGATTTGATTCCACTTCTCGCTTATGCAGTGATGCGTGGGAAAATACGCATGTCGTTTCTAGTATTTGTTAGTCCTAAGCCGCTTTTGTCAGATTCTTTTCAGGTATACCTTTATTGTTTTTTTCCGTTTGCTGATTACTGTTGCCACTTCACTGTATTCAAAATGATTTGTCACCTGCACTGCCTAGAGTGATGCGATGGCACAGTTTTGCAGTTATCCTGGTAAAGCGAACGCGGACCTCAATTGTGAGACATATACAAGCTAGAAAAATGTATGGAAAGGTGCCCATGACGATTTTGTTGCCACATGAGACGGTCTTGGTTGAACGCTTTCGCTGACCTGCTGAGCATTTCACTTTGAGAAGTGCCTCCGGGTCGCTCACGCCCTCTCCATCCCGGTGACTCCACCCACCCCCTCCTTTACCGGCGATAATGCACACTTCACCCCATTGACCTGGACAGCCATTGACCTTCCCCATCGGGTGGGCCTGTCTTTCGACAGAGCACGGGGAATGACGGCTGTGGCCGGTCACGTATTAGATTCCAGCGGGAAAACTGAATTTGTTTGTAGCTCACGTGCCGGCGCATCAAGCCATGTGACGTCATTTTCCCCGCTTCATTTAGCCGGAAAATTCGTGGCCGGTCACCTGGGAATATTCTGACTGAATGTACTGAATTGATGTGTAGGGCATCGTGACGACACTTTTGCCGCTAAATCTAGCGGGAAAGAGCGTGCGGGTATAATTAACGTGACATCGCTGTCACGTGACGTCAACTTTTCCCGCTAGATTTAGGGGAGAAGCTGAATTTCTGTATGGGTCACGTGAGATGAAGTCATGTGACATCCGTTTCCCCACGAAGTTAGCGGGGAAAGTGAATTAGTGTTGAGTTTGGGTGACGTCAGTTTCCCTGTTAAATCTAGCGGATAGCTGAAACCCGTGCGTTCAATTTAAATGCATTAACTTATTACTAGGGGTGTACGAATGTAGAATCTTCGAATACTTCTCGATGTGCACTTGCTATTCGATTCGATTTGCTTCGAACTTTCGCTGTTCAGAAGTATTCAGGGTACTATTTCGAATACTTCGAAAAATATGAATAACGCCGAACTCGCCGATTAGTGTCAACTCGCGGTAGAGTTCCCTCTCTTGATTGCGGACTGCACGCAATATGGTTTCGGGCTTGGCGATTTCCAAAGCCAACAGTTCCTTTTCCTTGTATGATGCACTGGAAGGTTGTTTGCGGTAGCGCGATCTGTGCTTGCCATTATGTCTGGATTCCCGGGAAGTTGGCGAAGTGGTCGGCGGCGCAAACACCGCGATAGATTTGATGAAGTTTGCAACGCACGTGCATCGTCGAAGCACAAATGCGACGGACCACTCTCACTGTTATGGATTCGGATATGGATTTACGGCTTATCTCGGCTATCGGCGATATTGGCTGGCTTTTCCGCCTGATTACCGGTTCATCAGTTTGCCGGTATTCCTTTGTTATTTATTTCTGCCCGTTTTCACTGATAAGAAATAAAGCGTGCTCCCTCGACTTAAAAAGAAAAAAGTACGATGTATTTTTAATTTATTTACTTTTTGTAGTACGCCACTCTATCGGCGGGTCTCTTGCGCACGGAAGGAGATGGCGCAAAGTCAGTGCGTCTGTGCGGCTGTCACTGCGATCATCTCCAAAACGGATGAGGTTGTTGTGTGCGTTCAGCCAGCCACTAGAGCGTTACTGCCTCGGCGGGCGACGAGTTTCCTCGCTGTGGTTAGCCATTGCGGCACGAATTGCAGTTGCAACCGCTTTGGCGTGGGGTCTTTAGCGTTGCACCGAGCAGCTGTGAGCTGGTACGACCGGACGCTTGCGGTCGCGATGCTCATCCGTGATCGAAGCGGGCAGGGGTTGGGCGATTGAGGCCCAGGATCCCTGGGTTCCTGCAGTGCTGACACCTACGCTCCGCGTGCTCCGAGCTGGTGTGCGCTAGCCCGCTCGAGCACCGATTCCCCCAGCACGATCTCCAACTCTGCTGTGGCCTGCCGACCCGCAACCGCTTGTGCACTTTCGTTTACGTTCACATAGTTGAGGTTCGTCCGCGACGCGATGTCCGACTGCGTTGTGGCTTGCACAAGCCCGTTTCCACTTGTGCTTATACCTTCCACTGCACGTTCTGCGCTTCCCTCATGCGAATGGTTGTTCCACTGACTGATCTTTTGTTTCATCTCTGTTTTCTGGCGGTCACATGTGTGGCATTTTTGCTTATTGCCTTCTCACTAGCATTTTCATAAATGTTTGTTGAAAAAAAAGAATTCCAGTTGTGTTTTTATTGATAGTTATTCTTGTTTTAAAGGCAACCTTTTACTCCTAGAGCTTTTGTTTTTTTATATAACTTGCAATTCAATGCGAATTAAGCTCCCATATCTTATCTTGCCATTACAATCTGACTACAAATATGTACGACTTGGCTCTGATGTAGCCGAATTAGGTTTTCTTAGTATTGAAAATTTAATTTGCAAAGTTTATGGGAAGGATTTAGACAAATTGAAATACTGAAATAAGAAAGCCAACACATATCAGTCGAAAGTAAAGAAGGGTGTAGATAGTTCACTCCAGAAATAATATGAAAAACATCCACTGACCCATTTCACTTCCGTTTTCGAGAGACAATTCAGAGATCAGAGACTTGTTTAATGAAAATCGTTCAGGACTCGAAGGCGATGAGTCCGCATGTCCAATGTTCAAAAACCACAATTAAAAATGTTTTCTTAGTATGTTTTTACCTCAAAAAGCAGTGTCACCCCTTAATTCACATCAAAATAGAAAATATTTGCATTAAAAATGTTCTTATTCAGAAACTACTATTCGTATTCCGAAAGATTCGATTCGACGTTCGATTCGCAGCCTCTTTTATTAATCGATTCGATTCGCTTCGAAAGTTTTTGATGTTCGCACACCTCTACAAGTTAATACGCTTTTAGTTTCTGACAGGTGCGAATAATGTATGTTTCAGCCTATATTACCACTTGGGATATGTTAATTTTGTTCCGAGTGCCGCTCGAGTGAGGTCACATCCCGATCATCTGGTGGGCAAGTTGGTTGATCTTCCCCATGATACCGAATTAACGAGCGCAAATACGACAAGGAAGGATGGACAAGGGAGACAGTTGATTGAGCGCTGAACTTTCAACCCCAAACGTTTAATGAAAGCGTCCTCTTTCTCCTTTTCATTCGACGTCAGTTGTTGGCTCAGCGCTCTCTCCTGTCTCTGTCCATCCTTCGCTCTGTCGTACTTGCGCTGTTCGACGATGATGGCGCATCCAACTAACCTACACACCTGGAAGTTCTCACGTGACATTCTAGTCCGCAGTGCTCGCGGCAGTAGAGACGCTGCATGGGCCCAGGCCAGCTCGAGGCCGAGCCCGTCCCGGCCGCAGGACGGGGCTCGGGCACGGCAGCCTACACTTTCTCGGGCCCGGGCCGGGCTCGAGCACTAAAGCAAAAAAATGTTCAGGCCATGCCGGCCCTGGCCGGCCCGTGCCGTGGCCGGGCAGTCGTGCGCCACAAATTCTAGATTGTTGATGGCCAAAAGTGTGCTGATTGATCGTTTAGGTTCAACGAAGACAATCAGGCGAAATGCAAAATCACTACGACGCTGTTAAAGTAAAACGTGGATAGAAGGAAACGTATATGATTCCACCAGGACATTCAAGTCGCAGGAGTACAATTTGAGTGTCTTCTTCCTTTCGCTTTTCAAATAAAAATAAAAAAAACACGTGAGCTTGATTTTGCACTGTATGTTACTATGCCAACGAAGATAAGCTAACTATCGTAGATACTTCTATGCTTATACAGCCTTTGGAAGGTGGGCTAGCGTGATTGTAATTGTTTCTTCAAGAAAAAAAATGTAGAGGGAAAGCTTGTCTGTCAAACGAATTGAACAACTAAAAGTCCAATGTCTCTTCAAGATAATGTATACAGTAAATACAATATTGCCAAATTTCTTTTTTCCTCAAAATCATTTATGAAGTGCATGTTTCGCCCATATTCTCGAAAATACATCGTCATAGTCAAAATATTTATCGTGTCGAAAAAATAAAAACTCGGTCCAAGTTTAAATAAATTCGAATCAAATATAAGTTCGCTTTATGCTTAGTAAGTTTTTAGGTTAAAGCCTGCAAACTTTTCGGGCTCATGAATATAATCTGTCGGGTTCGGAGCCGGGCCCCGGCCGTGCCTCTACCGGGCCGGGTCGGGCGGGGCCTAGAAATTCCGGCCCGTGCAGTGCTCTACTCGCAAGTAGCTAACAAACTAATTGGTATGCAGTTGTATTCCTAGGCAGCCAATAGCAAGGACCTACAAAGCTGTAATACCGAATTAGAGCGCAGCTCTAATTTCGGTACTTCAGCTTTTGTACAATTCGGTATTACAGCATTTGTACAATTCGGTATTACAGCTTTTGTACAATTCGGTATTACAGCATTTCTTCGTCAAAGCTGTAATACCGCAAGTCAGAGCGCAGCTCTTCAAGGCAGGGGGGGGGAGGGACCGGAAGAAGGGTATAACCATCCTCCACCGGTACCCTCTCCTCCTCCTCTCCTTCTCCTCCCCTCCCCTCGTCCTTGTCTCTTCCTCCCTCCTCCTCTCCCCCTCCTCTCGTCATTTTTCCTCCTCCCTCCCCTCCATCCTCCTCCCCCTCCTCCTCCCTTCCTTTCTCCCCCTCCCTCGTGACGTCACCCGTGACCCTCGTGACCCTAGTGACCCTAGTAACGTCACTCGTAACAGGCCTCGTGAGTGTCGGCTGACCTCCACGAGTGGAAGGTCACGTGGAAGTCGCGACCTTCACGTGACCTCGCCTGCTACGAAAATCGTGAGCTTCGTCGTGACCTTCACGAGTGGCCTTCGTGACGTTACTCGTGACGTCACATGTGACGTCATTATGGAAAACGTTCAATAATGCAACGCCGGTTACGCCGACGGCGACGGCGACGCCGCTCCAGCCGGGAACGGGCGCTAAGAGCTGCGCCATACAAAGGCACAGCTATTAAAGCTGTCGCATATATAAAATGTTTACTTTAAACAAACCGGATATTAAAAAGAAAACTACGCCTATTACTGAATAGTGGAAGGATCAAACTGCATTAAAAGACCGACCATCTTTTCCTTCTACACTTCAATACATAAAACATAGAATTGATGAACCTCTGATTTTGATCACTACGATAAGATCGGTTCGTATGCGGCCAAGAATAAGATATCGCGCTGATATGTGTAGCGCAACACATAGTGCCGATATTAAGTGCTAACAGCCTCAAGCACTTTAAGAACTTTGAATTCTGAGCCCCTTCTAACGTTCGCGTGGATTTCTTTTTTTTTAATTGAAATTAAGATACGTGAGACCTGACATTTTGGGGAGAAAGCTCGCAGCCTCTCAAATGCGGAGTTGAAATACGAAGTTTCTAATGCTTTGGCCTTGTTTTACCAAGCTAAATCTTTCTCTATGCTTTGAGACATCCGTATGCTATCTGAACCCTTCTGTTTACTGTGCTTTCCCAAATAAGCTTATTTGTCGAATTTATTCAGCTGTGGATGTACACGTGACAGTGCCAGAACATTGTGCAATTAAAGAGTCAGCTAGAATACACCCCGGGAACTATAGGCATTTGATTTTAATATGCCGGCGGATGTCTAATAGTGTATCTTGGCCAAACGGAAAGTCTGAGGCCTAAGTATAACCTCATCGTCTGTCATAATTTAGCTACTGAAGGGAGGCAAAGTGTCTGCCAGGCATGGTGCCCTTCGCTCGGCCTCCGCAGATGACATCTGCAAAAAAAAAAGCAAGAAAAACAAACTTCTCTAGTAAACTTCCGGATGAATTGAATCACTACTAAAAACTCACTTCAAAGCGCCGTTCCCTTACACTACCGAAGAAAAGCAAAAAGAAACCTTACGCCAGTACCTTTCTTTATATTATTAGCGCAGAGGGTAAGGTGGGGTAAAATGAGACGCGGGGCAAAATGTACAAATTTGTGTATAGCGCCATCTATCTTCTAGATTAAGAACCGCTAATATTACCGAGAAGTGTCGTGATCGCCACACTTTCGTGTCTGAAAAAGAATTCTGTTGGCAGAGTGCTCCGGTAGAAAAAAGAATTGGCGAAATTGAGGTTGACGTGTTAACCCCCCCCCCTCCCAAAAAAAAGGCACAATATTTAGCGCGAGGTTTCGCTTCGAGACGAGCACTCCGGTTAGCACGGACTATTATTTCACTGCAAGCTTTACGTTTTATTGGTATGCTGTGATTAGCTACCCTGCGGACCAAAGTGTAGCGATCTTTGGTCGCTATTCTTCGGTGAAAATAATGACTTAAGGGTGAACGGCGGTTCTGTAGTTGAGAAAAACACTTCAATGGCCTTCAATTTACCTCAGGATCGGAATATCATATTATTTTTCAATTTGGCGCACGGAGCCTCTGAAATTAATTTTCTACAACGGTACCTCCAGGATCCCGGTGCTACGACGACATAAAAAAGTTTTGAGTCTGTCTCGCGCATCTCCTCAGCGCCCGCCAAAGCTGCACGCACACTCTTGACATGACGGATGGAACAGCACAGAGGACAGGGACAGAGGACTGGGAATACGCAGACATCGCAGGACGCACGGGTGGCCGTGCATTCTTTCCTCGTCTATCTTTATGGGCGCTGTTCTATTCATCATGTCGGCTATACCAACTGGCCCAACTTACAGACACTTCTCCACTCTTGCCATTTTCAAGATCAGGGGAAAAGAGACGTCACGACTGCCGTCATTGCCGAGGAAAATATACAACTGGCAAAATTGGCGCAGTTGCATGCGTTTCCCTACACGAGCGACAACCGCGCTTGGCGGCGAAAGGTCTTACTGACGTAACAACAGGTCGGAGATTTTCCGCGTTTTCTCGCTTTTAGTTGCATCTTCAGGGAAAACCGAATGTGATATTCCAGATTCACAGGATATATAAATTTAGCAGAATTTTCCTACTAGATTTTTCAGGAAGTGTTTCAGCTACCCTTTAAGTAACGAGATACCAGAGGGCAAAAGTGCGACAATCTGGCATTCTATGACGAGCCTGTCAATTACGCACGAATCTCCTGGTTCCTCCTGAACCATGTTCTTTTCTTTCGGTATTTAGGATGGTCGCTAAGGAATAAAAATAAAACAACAGGAGCTTCATAGCGCAAAAGTGGCATAAGCAAAAGCTCTTGAAAGTGTCAAACAGCAGAGACATTCCCTTCGCACTGCTGCAACACTTCTTGGCGTACAAAAGAATGCGCATTAAAGGCGAACCAAATGACCCCGAAAATGTAAAAAAAAAACAGCGGTTCAACAAAGACAAAAAGAAAGAAAACGGCTGGATTACAGTAGGTGCGTACTCTCTGAGCTTTTAGGTTTCAAGATAATTTGTTCGGCACCTAACGATGCAGAAAAAAGAGGTAACAAGCGAGTCGGAGAGCAGCGCTGTGCTTACGTGACCTCACCGAAAGGCTAAGCTGATGTTGGCAGCCCCGCATTCAGTATGAATTGAGTGGATGAAATGCAGGAGCGGACTCATGAGCAGTGTGTTGAAGCTCAAGCCGTGTGTTTGAAGTGTTTTTAGTGCAAAAAGTAAAAGTATATCAGTTTCTTTTTAACGTGTCTCATTGCACCCACAACGTTTTCTCATTTCGCCCTACAGGGGCAGGGCGAAATGAGATATGTGTGACTTTCAGACATTGTAGTTTTGCTTAATGTTTCGCTTGCTCGAGTTAAGTAATATCTACTGGGAATAAGAGTCAAACATATAAGAATTTTCTATGTTTTAGAGCGCAGCTCTTAGGCGCCCGTTTCTGGCTTGAGCGGCGTCGCCGTCGCCGTCGCCGTCGGCGTAACCGCGCGGTGCATGATGGGTAATTTTCCCCGCTAAATCTAGCGGAAAATTTTCCCCGCTAAATCTAGCGGGAAATTTCCCCCGCTAAATCTAGCGGAAAATTTTCCCTCTAAATCTAGCGGAAAATTTTCCCCGCTAAATCTAGCGGGAAATTTTCCCCGCTAAATCTAGCGGGAAATATTCCCCGCTAAATCTAGCGGAAAATTTTCCCCGCTAAATTTGGCGGAAAATTTTCCCCGCTAAATTTAGCGGAAAATTTTCCCCGCTAAATCTAGCGGGAAATTTTCCCCACTAAATCTAGCGGAAAATTTTCCCGCTAAATCTAGCGGAAAATTTTCCCCGCTAAATCTAGCGGAAAATTTTCCCCGCTAAATCTAGCGGAAAAATTTTCCCCGCTAGATCTAGCGGAAAATTTTCCCCGCTAAATCTAGCGGGAAATTTTCCCCGCTAAATCAAGCAGGAAATTTTCCCCGCTAAATCTAGCGGGAAAATTTTCCCCGCTAGATCTAGCGGAAAATTTTCCCCGCTAAATCTAGCGGGAAAATTTTCCCCGCTAAATTTGGCGGAATATTTTCCCGCTACATCTAGCGGAAAATTTTCCCGCTAAATTTAGTGGAAAATTTTCTCCGCTAAATTTAGCGGGGAAAATCCGCCCCCCTCCCTCCTCGAGGTCACGTGACCCCCAGGCCACGTGACCCCCGAGCCACGTGACCCCCCCCCCCGTGCCTTCCCTCCTCCTCAAGAGCTGCGCTCCAATTCGGCGTTACAGGGAGTTGTAAACGGCTTTAATGTTTTAGAGCGCAGCTCTTAGGCGCCCGTTCTGGCTTGAGCGGCGTCGCCGTCGCCGTCGCCGTCGGCGTCGCCGTCGCCGTCGCCGTCGGCGTAACCGCGCGGTGCATGATGGGTAATTTTCCCCGCTAAATCTAGCGGAAAATTTTCCCCGCTAAATCTAGCGGGAAATTTTCCCCGCTAAATCTAGCGGAAAATTTTCCCCTCTAAATCTAGCGGAAAATTTTCCCCGCTAAATCTAGCGGGAAATTTTCCCCGCTAAATCTAGCGGGAAATATTCCCCGCTAAATCTAGCGGAAAATTTTCCCGCTAAATTTAGCGGAAAATTTTCCCTCTAAATTTAGCAGAAAATTTTCCCCGCTAAATCTAGCGGGAAATTTTCCCCACTAAATCTAGCGGAAAATTTTCCCCGCTAAATCTAGCGGAAAATTTTCCCCGCTAAATCTAGCGGAAAATTTTCCCCGCTAAATCTAGCGGAAAATTTTCCCCGCTAGATCTAGTGGAAAATTTTCCCCGCTAAATCTAGCGGAAAATTTTCCCCGCTAAATCAAGCGGGAAATTTTCCCCGCTAAATCTAGCGGGAAATTTTCCCCGCTAGATCTAGCGGAAAATTTTCCCCGCTAAATCTAGCGGGAAACTTTCCCCGCTAAATCTAGCGGAAAATTTTCCCCGCTAAATTTAGCGGAATATTTTCCCGCTACATCTAGCGGAAAATTTTCCCCGCTAAATTTAGTGGAAAATTTTCTCCGCTAAATTTAGCGGGGAAAATCTGCCCCCTCCCTCCTCGAGGTCACGTGACCCCAGGCCACGTGACCCCCCCCCTGTGCCTTCCCCTCCTCCTCAAGAGCTGCGCTCTAATTCGGCGTTACAGGGAGTTGTAAACGGCTTTAATTTTTTTT
>JAZHYW010040019.1:0-10205 GCA_037355805.1 Ixodes ricinus
AGTCGTCACTAACGTAACTGTTGCCACAGCCCTGGCGCTTTTTCTTGTTTTGCCTGCTCGCTGCTACGCAAAAATGTATTCTTAGCCTCAATTGTTGCAATCATTGCATAGGAGCTAGGCTTACGTATTTTCGGGGTTTATTTCGCTGTGAATTTATTAGTGTTCTTTCGGGGTATCTTGTTTCCCGCAGATTTGGTGGTTTTGTTGTTTTTCCGTGTCGGAGAAAAAATCGCTGTTCAGCTGGGGTTATGTTGAAGAAAACGGGAAAACGTGCCCATGTCCCAAATACATCATAAACGTCGCGGTACCGATAAAGGAAAGGAGCGAGAGATATGATGTGGTTCCCAAGAAAGAAGCAGTTCCACAATATGGTGCCTGGAACGCGTGTCCGACTTGTGTGTTCATTGCGTCCCAAAAAGTGGACCCTCGATTTCTGCCCGATGACGTCATACAAGCGTCATGCTGTTGCCGGTCGCGATCCTGGCGGTGTCACAGCCGCGGTTGTGGATGCGGCAGACGCCTCTTCTGCTCCAGGTCGCTTCCCAACTTGACAGTCCGCGGAAACTTAGGCAGCCGGGAGTTGGGAACGCCCTGATCGACATCAGCGACACTCGCGTTTGGTCGTGCTTTTCGCCGGAACTTCCAGGAGCGGCCGCAAGGATCTTTTGCTGACGTCATTTATTGCCACTTCGAGACCACTTTCAATGCGTGGGCGGAACAGGACTCTCAAGCGCGAGACACATGCGCGCATGCGCGTAAGAAACTCTTCGATCCGACTTGCGAACTGTCGGAACGAACGTCGGACACGACAGGTTAGGTCGTACCGAATCGTCGGCTCCGGCGTGCGACCAACTTGCCGGATATTAGCAGCACCGCCGTCCGACTGTCCGAGGGCCGCAGCCAATGGCAGCACAAATGGCGCGAGCGTCATGTTGTCATGTGACGTCCGGAAAAGGAGGGAAGGGGATGCGGACGTAAGCGGTGCGTCACGACGCCAGTCGTCGTCGTCGCGAAGGCAGTGGATCGCCATGAAGTTTTCCGGCGCGCAGCAAAGCGAGCTGCTGATTTGGCGCATCCATAGGCCGGCCGTTTGGGACTGATTGAGACCGTCGAGACCCGGATACACTCCCTTTAACCTTATGATGGACCCCAGCGGTGGCTACGAGTTCTTCCAATGCCGTGTGGCCGTCAAGTGACCTTCGGGGAAGACGCAGCAATGTGCCGGTTCGTAGTCATGTGATTTGTACGCAGTGCTCGCTTCGCTGGGATGGCTCCTATGGTCCGCTGCGGTTCATCCTGATTAAGTCACTTTGAGCAAAAAAGGTAACCTAACGTAAAATCATCAGACATGCACACTTTAATGGAATATAATTTAAAAAAAATGTTTTATATGTTTCGAAGTCAGAAAAATCAGAAATGGCGAGGGAAGGAATAATATTTTTGGTTTCTAGGCTACCTGACGCAAGGTAGTGCCCGTTAGAAATACATGCATTAGCGTCCATCCATCCAACCGATAGAGGGATACACGGAACTGGGCGGAGTGGAACGGAACAACGCGTCGGAAGCATGTGTCTCGAACTTTCGGGTGGGGCGAGTCGGAGCAGCCATCTTTCCGACAGTTCCCACGTCGGATCGGACGGTTTTGACGCGCATGTGTTTCGCGCTTAAGTACACCAGTTGGAGACACGTTCCAGGCACCGTAGTTTCGCGGACAGTTCAGTGCGGAGCTCTGTGCCTCGTTGACACAAAATAATTCTGTTCGTAACGATTTTCTTCCCTCGACGCTTGAGTGTTTTCTTAGAGAACGAGAGCTCCATGTCTGGGTTCTTCGATTTTCCCAGATTTTGATAAGACCGTCTCGGGGGATAACATCTGGGGTCTCGGCATTCTCTGAAAACGCAGAAACCTAGCATGTAACGTAGTAGACCACGTGACAGTTTCTCTGAAAGAGACTTCCTTTTTTTTTAAATTTTATTTCACAGCTTCTGTTTAGCAGTATAGCAGTTTTTTGCGCGACACTGCTGCTGCTTTACTTCAGCAGTGTCGTGCAGCAGTGTTTTTGCTGTTTAGCAGCTGTAAAAAGAACAAAGACGGAAAAGATTTTTTTCAAGGAGACGTGAGAAACAGTACAGCTATGCTGTCGTTTGTCCTTCTGACATTCGAAACGAGTGCAGGTAGGTGTGCGCCGGCTGCATTCACTCGACAACACTTCCTTAGTTTCACAGGCAAGACGATGTCTACCGTTCCAATATCTAGTCTTGTATGGACCCATTCACCTCAAATTCAATATTAATTTTTTTTACGAATCTTGTGTTTCTCAGTTTTTTACTCTTCAGTTAAAACAACATTCTCGTCCTTTCTCGCTAATTGAAATCTTCATATAAACCTGCAAGAAATGCACGAGTTTGACATTAAGGCACATTCTTACACATCCAGTCTTCAAATACGTAGTTGTTATACGCTCCCTGACTTTACATTGAATTGCAGTTGGCTACCACAACTTAATCAGCGACTATAAATTTTACACCCTTAAAGGGGCGGTGCAACAATGTTTGTAGTCCGGTCAAATAATTGTTGTAGCTGTTCCCTCTCAAATCTGGACTAAAAAAATTAAAAAAGTTGCTTCACGCCCGTTAGTTCTTTAGAAAAAATAAAGTCAAACGGTTGACATGTTGGGCGCCTCCAAAACACCACTCATATACCGTTTTCTGAGTCACGTGCGCAGTGACGCTCAATATGGATGGGAAACGACAGGTTGAAGCCAGAGCCTCCAACGCGCGGCTCCTCCTTGTGATTCACATGGCGACTTTGAAGGTTGGTCTGAGCGATGTGGAGAATGGAGAAAGGGGGGGGGGGGGGTGTTGAAAGAGCAAGAGCTTGCCCTTCCGTAAAGGGAGTTCTTCTGACGTAGTAGCATCGACCGGGTGAGGCTCAAGGAAGCAATAGTTTCTTTCACCTCGGGCAGTGGCGCCACTAAAACTGAATACAATACAACATTGTCGATGACATGAGTTTTTTTTACGTATTTACTCATGTTGAAACGATAGTAATTATCAAATATAGCATTTGATTGAGCACATCATGGCACAATTTGCCAACCTATTACGTTATACCTATTGCGCGTCATGCCTTAGTTCCCGTGCCCACCACCACGCGGCAGCGAATCGCGAAATATTCCCGTTCTTTTCTTTGCTACTATGCGGCGGAATCGGGATATTTCAAAAGAATGAGGCGGTACATTTTCTCCTTTCCTTTCCGTGAGATAAACAATGTAAAAATTAAATCTGCTAATTATTTCGAAGTTAATATTGTTGTATCGCCCCTTTAAGGGCGTACAATCGCTGTTCCAGAGATTTACACCCATGTTTACACACTTCCAGCACCATTATTTTGACGACACACATGTCTCAATCGTAATAAAGCGTGCTGTTGCATTGAACACATAGGGCTGCTTTTGGCGACTGGCAACAAATGTAATTGAAATTAACCGGCGAAGGCGAACATTTAAATTTAGTTTTAGTGAATTGCATGAAGAACTCAAATCGCTATATACAAATTTCCATTCGTCACCTGAAAGTAACCGTCGTCGTTAATGTTATTCCTAAACGGCGTTTTTTTATTTCAAGGAGCTTTCTCATAAATTCAATCATTGGTAAACACCTGTATGTTTGCGTGGCAGTCATTCACGTGCGGAAACGACTAGAGGTATGAAATTAAACTGTTTTCCCTGACATTTTAGTGACTCAATTCACCTCAATCTGGACATGGCTGGTGATGAAATTACTTGTTCTATCAATGCCACATTTCGAAATTGCATAGCTAGAGAACCAACACGAACATGTACGCTACCTCTGAATCAGATTAATCTAAAAATTATTTTATTCCAGAGGGAGAACTGAATGTAATAGAGCGTTTAACCAGCTAAATTTGTTTGGAAGTGTTGAACAACGAGTCTTGTATATTATTAAATATGCCCAAATTGCACTTGCAGTATTATTTTTGTTTAATTAAAATAAAACAAAAAAGGAATCACTTCAACTCTAGCCCAAATTGCAATTTTAAAAACATTTAAGTGAAATGTACTGTTTATACTAGATGTTTCAAAATAAGAAATCAGTAGCATACAGTGCTCACTTATCGTCTGATATCAATTCGGGACTTCCATAAAAACAGTAATCAAAATACTGCAATCATGTATTTCCCGATGAATCAATTATTTCGTGCTAAGTTATTGATAGTGGAGTGTGACAATCACCCTTTTATGTGTTTGCTACATCGGCTTGATGATCAGCACTCCTATTTCTAGGCATTTATTGTAAGCACAAAAGAAATCGTAGATAGATCACGTGACCGTTATTTCTTGTTATAAACAGGAACTCCTCTTCTGTAAAACGATCATAGTTTACGGCCCATTTGAAATCAATGCTCACGGCTGCAGGGACTGGGAGGAATTCTGAAAAAGACATGGGCATTAGTGCAGCTATGCTCTCATTCGTTCTCCTGGTCTTGGAGAACGACTGCGGGTGAGGGTGCCTCGGCGGCGACGGCTGCAATATCACAACGTAAGTTTTACTCAATATATCGCGTATATATTTTTTATTTTTTTTAGTTTGTGAGAGCCGATTTGTTTGAAACCGTATTTTTAAACATTTTATTCAGCTTGTTTCTGGAGTTTCAATGGTTCTACTGTGACAACATTCACCCGTCCTATCTCTCGAATTAACCGTTCCCTTTAACCTGAAAAAACTGCTGGAATTTGAGTTAAAGGCACTGTCACCCTCCTGTGTATCCTGGTATTTAAAAACGCGCTTGTTTCAGCGCAAGAAAAAAAAAGAACGTAGAACCAGGACGAGGAAACAAAGAGACAGACCGCTGACGTACAACTGAAAGTTGTTGCTGTGCAAAAACAAAAATAAACAAGTATGAACCACCAACTAGCCCACTACACGCCTTGTTGTTATATATAGCCTGATATTACTTTATGTTAAGCTTTGTTAAACGTCAGCTCAACTGTACAGTTCCCCAACTTGATTCTTAGAACTTCTCTGGGGCTTGCAAAATGTAGTCGACGACTCATGACGGTTTGGTGTGTAAACCTTTAAATTGTACTTTTCCACAAGCGCATTCTACAGTGAAATTCACAAGTTGCCATGTTGAGTGTGTTATTCTAAGATGTAGTAAGATTGAAGGGTGGTAATAACAGAATAAAGCTTGCATTAACTGTCCAGAGCGATATTACAAAAGCCGTGCTGCTTGAGCACTTCTTCGTCAAGGATTTGCCTGCATTGTATTATTTTGCTCCAATTTTGTATTTTTTTGTTGTACGTAGCGTAGCCTTGGCGTTTATATTGAATGCTGGCAATAGAGACTAATAAATAAAATAAACAAATAAATATATTTTAAGCAGGCCAAGAAGATCAACACTAGCGTGATAATTTCATCGTCCACAGTTTATTAAATGTCTACATTACCATTGGCCATAAAAGACTGGAACGCACTACCTGACCACATTGTTTCCATGAATAACACAAACATATTTCCAGCTGTCACTACCCTCTTCCTCTATAAGCCCCTTATATAGATTTCAATGTTTTAACGTTTGTTGAAGTTGGGTTGATTGTTATTTTGTATGCAAGTATGCCCACTCCATGTGCAATACCGTTATTGGTCTTCAGGGAAAATAAATGATGAGGTTGAGGATGACCAATCTTGGATGCTGACAAATCATATCTCTATATTGCAGCCATTATGATAGCACTAAGTGCGATATATGTATATTTCACCTCTAACGTTCATAATCTAGTTACTATGTCTTTTTTTCTGGTTAAATCTGCGTTAATTGTAAAACATATTAAAAAAACCTTTTAATTTAGATGTAGATAATATGCTAGCTGTTGTTGCCATTGTAATCAGTCCACAAAAATGTAAAATTAATAACAAATTCGAAGAGTTTCTGGTAGGGTTTAAGAAACTGATAAAGTACTGAAGCTTTTTGAGGAACCTAACCGTAACAACGTAGGTTTGGGGCACGTCAGAACAACGATTCATAGGTATTCAAAGAAGAGCTCCAGCAAAACAATCATGTGAAAGGAGTGCCCGATGACACTATCTTATGTAGTTGTACAAGTGACATGCGTAAGTGAAGTTCCCTTTTTTTGCCTTTATGGCGTGAGAAATTAGAATGCAAACATTAGGGACGTATTAAACATCATCGCACTCCAGAAGGTTCCAACTGCAGAAGCCTTACACCCGTTTTTTTTTTCTTTTCAGAAGGGTGCTTGAGATGAATGACTAAACCCCCACGTGATAATATCAATCTCAGTGCGTACAGACATATTTGGCCTAGCTCACTCAACATTCAAATTTGATTACTGCAAAATGTCGCAGAATCGATTTGCACAATTAATATTTGTTTTCATATCTGCTTCTACAACATTTGTAATTATACAACTGGGTATAACGTGTGCATCAAATGTTCAGGATAATCTTACACTTCATTGAGGTCATACACCTGCATTGTTAAAAGCGTACTTCATTCTAAAAATGACCATTAAATCAGCTCCACAGTCAAATAAAATGCGGTATTAGCCGATGAAAACGCCGAAGATCGAATCACCAAATACAACTCATGTGTGTAATAAACCACACCGTGCTGTTAGTGGTCCGTGACTAAATCTGCTCACGTCTGCTCTGAGTTTCTTTTGACAGCGGCCTTTGACGCTTCGTTGTCTTAATATGGGCCATTGAAAGTATAAATCTACCATTGTTAGGGGAGACTAATTTTTGTCTGCTGAAATTTACCAGTTTCTGTGCTCTGCTATAGACCTTTGCAAAAATAACATTCTTGCCGCCGCCATATTGCCCCTCGGGCGACTCCTATCAGCAAAAAAATTCTCCCACCCGCCTGAGCTGTGGCAACCCGGTCAGCGTGACTCCACACCCTCATTGTGCATTCGGAGTTCGCCGGCTTTTCTTCAAATGTATTACTTGATTTGCCTGCTCATGATGTTTACCCTTTCCATTTTATTTTTCACTGTGAGAACCAGGGAATACCAGGGTTCGTAGCCTGTTCAGCGTACGGAGGAAACAGACGAAAAGAGCGAACGTCAAGCAGCCCGCGACGCGGGCCGTTCGGCATCTTTCGAGGATTATCTTTGTCCAGATAATCTCCGAACATTCTTCCCGGCTATGTTCCCGGTCTTCGCTAAACATAGTTGATAGGGTGCGGGGTATGGGGACGGATTAGATAGGTTCGTTCATTTGCTTTGGTGCTGTGAAAAAACCAGATGTCTTCAAAACGTGCGCAAAGACAAGCCGTATTCCGTCCGATCGTCGTGAAGTAGCTCGTTGACACTTCTATTTGAGATCTTTCTTAAACAAGCCCTGCTCAGATAGTGCTGCACCGTAGGGTACGTACTCTATATTGTTTGCCTCATGAGACTCGTTAAATGTCGCGTTGTGAGCGGGAAATACCCATGCATTTCGGCTATCCTGCGTGGTCAAATATTTTCGACAGTTAAGACTTTTGTAGATTCACACGGCTGAGTGCATGGCGTCGTAAAAAATCAACACAAAAACAAAAACAAAAAAAGACACATTCCAATTGCATTTGTTCTGTCGCGCACAAACTCACAAAAGCTAGCTTTCATTTGTTTGTTTTTGTTTCCAAAAATTATACAATGCTTTCTTAAAAAACTTGAGAAATTGTATTCAACATATAAAAACCCAAGACGGAGGCGACAAAGAAGGGGACCAACTCAAGATGTTTCAATTTGGCTTAATTGTATGCCAAACTTTGTTCGCCATAAAACACGAAAGAAACAATAAAACGTGGCAATTTAGCCGCCACCAGCGTCCTGAATTGCCCCTACGCAGGCTGCCACAGCCCAGTGAGAGGAAAACCCACAACCCAGCACAGTCGGGCAAAACTGGAGTTCACTCTCGAAACCAGGGACGCGCGCTGTAAATCGCTCAGTTCGAGACTGCCACTGGAAAGGCCTATAGTTACGGGCGGTAATCTGGGATTTCAATGTGCTATCTCGAACGGAAATAGAAAATGCCAAGTATATCATTTTATGTTACTTCAATCGCTAATTTCCACGGTGCACTCGATCCTTTATGACCGTCCTGGCCGATAATATTATCCAGAACGAATAATATTGTCTTAATTTGCATAATCCTCTTCTTATTTTTTAGTCAATAATCTAACGTTTGTGTGCACTGTTTAAATGCAATATTGTCTGAAACTATTGCCAGAACCCGTGTTAGTTGATGATTATCAAATACACTTGTTCACGCCAGCATATAGCCTTGATATGTAAAGTGTTACTCTTAACTTTATCCCGCACTTCGGATATTTCGGTTTGCTGTGATGTAAGTTTATATAGCAGTGAAGGTTGCCATTTGCAGTTCAATGTAAGTATAATAAAACGAATATAACAGTAAACGGATGGTTTGCAGAAACCATTGGATCTTTCATGTACACAGAGAAAAGAAGTACCTTATTAAGTTAGTGTACATTTATGGTAAGAAGGAGATCGTTATATTATTAGGTGTTAATCCGGAGTTTGCAAATGCCCGACTATAATTGTTGGTTGAATTTATTATAATAAAATATTTGATGATTATCCTGATAACACGGTAAACACGCCTGAAGTCTCAAAAAACCGCTGACTGCCCAAATGGCTAAAATTCACACTAACGCGTGACCCCCCCCCCCTTCCAACCCCCCCCCCCAAAAAAAAAAAGAAAAAAGAAAAAGAAAAAGAACATTGTATATTTTAACGCAAAAATAGACTACGCATTGCCGAACGCTAATTTCTTGTCCAATATGTATATTTAACTGTCCAAACCAGACGTCAAAGTTTCAGAACCATCTATTATAACAGTAAAAATGATAGGTGATTTTCTGAAAATTTAATTGGGAAAATAGGTGCTCGTTTTTGCGCGTTTTCGGTCACTGGCGCCAGTCCTCCATCTATTCGAGAGGTTCATCAGCCGCCATTTTCTTATTAAAAATTTCTGAAATGTGTTTATAACTTTAGAATAAGGTAACGGTTGGTTCTGAAACTTTGGCTATCTGGATCGTGCCGCTAGGACTATATTTGGGCCAAAATGAGCGTTCGCTGATGCATAGTTTATTTATCGGAGGAAAAACCTTGCAATTTTTAGGGTGGACAGTCCAAAACACGAAAAACAGATCTGGGGAAAGTTCCAACAAGGCCACATTACAGATATGTAAATATGCTATTCTCCAATACATTTTAAATCAGAACACAAATTTGAGAAAAAAGGTCATTATATTCAAGAACGATTTTCTGGCAATTACCTATAAAAGTTAATATTTATTACGTAAGTACAGGAGTCACTGCTTTTGTGTCATGACATGTCATCCGTCGCCGACAATTCGCGAGCTCGCAGCTTGAATCTGCCCCGTGCGCGCTCCTCTTCTTCACTTGGCCTCCCTAGCCCGTGTCCTGCCCTCTCGTGGCCACGATCCCCGCACCTCCCTCCTTTTACACGTGGGACTGCGGGAAGCGGGTGGGCAGGGGAAGTGGGTGAGGGTTGAAGTTCAAGACGGGGATTCTTCTGGGGCCGTCGCAGAGGAAGACACCAGGCGCGGACATGGACGTGATTCACGACGGCCGCTGGAGCAGCGGCGGGCATAGGGCATGCCGCAGGCGGACGTCGACGGGGTTGTGCGAGCGATGGCCATGGGCCTTGGACGGCGTTGGTGGCGGCGTCGTGGCCCTCAGAGTATGGATACAGGCCCCAGGGCCTGGGTGCGAGCAGGTCGGACGTCTCTCATCTGAGCAGCTGAACTGCCGCCTCCAAGTTGGCAGGAGACGGCGTCTTCAGCCGCTCCTGGTGCACGCCTACGGCCTCGTGTGTCTCCGGGTATACGAGGGGGACCCCGCACAACCAGCCGCTGTTCTCACACCGAGGGGACGGGCCAGATGTTGGTAGCGTATGCCCTTGGAAGGCAGCAGGATGGTGTTGCCAGGCATCCCTTCCTATGGCCTCGGTTGCTGTTTCCGTCGTCCAGAGACGAAATGAACTGCCCCTGGTCCTCGAACGCCGTTCTCGTGGCCACCGCATGGGCAAGGGAGCCTGCTCCAAGCTGGTCCCCCGCCTCGGACGGCGTTGAACCGTTCCACGAAGGTTCGCAATGGCTGAAGCAGAAGCAATACGTAACTGGAACGAAG
>JAZHYW010040020.1:0-14423 GCA_037355805.1 Ixodes ricinus
CGCCTGTCGCAGAACACTCTGTGGTTTCCATAATACGCAACATAAAACGTTTACACGAGGGCGCACGCTCATCTTCGCGATTTCACCGCCACCTGACGTGCGGGCGAAAACGCGATTATTGCCATCGCCACGCCAATAGACCAACTGCTAAATTACCCAACTGCATCAAGGAGAGATGGCGAGTGATTGGTGTTCCACGCGCCACACGCGCACGTTTTCCCCGGCATAGCGGTTTCTAAGCAAATACCCAAAATATGGCGTTGACGTAACGCGCGTGCAAAGATACGCAGAATTTTGTTTTAGGCTTTTGCTTTAGTAAAGCTAAGTACCGCTGACGCCAGCACGTGCGGCGCGTGGAACAACAATCCCACGCATTCTCCTTGATGCTCGGGTAATATAACGCGGCGGTCTATAAAAAGTCATATCGGGATATATGCGCGTAACCGCTTCGCTACATTTCGTTTGCCGGCTCCCTGTCTTTTTACCGCTGCGGGGTGAAATGTTTTATTGTTTTGTTCGTCGTGCCTCGTACTTGACGGGCTTGATACGCCTCATTGAGCGGACTGACGGCGAGAGTATACGGAAAGGTGCTATACAGCGCTGTCAGCGACTGGAGCGAGCATGGGGCTTCTCCTCGTTAATCATTCGCATCGCGTTCTCGCACAAAGGAAACCACAAATGAAGCAACGCGCTCCTCGCTTTGACAGCTTTGACAGCATTGTATTGAGCGTGAAACAGAGCAATATACCCACCGATTCCGCGTAAAGTTGAGACTGCAGCCGAGGCTGCAAGTGCGAGGCCGACCGCAGCTCTGGCTGGTGACGTGCATTTTACAGCGTCAGAGCCTCGGTGGACGAAATGACGCTGGCAGCAGCGTCCCCGTGCTCCCGTTGCATCGAAGATGCTGATGGCACTGGCTGCACCAGCCTGAAGCGGATAGATTGGACACCGGCAGAACGTCTCTTGCCTGGTCTTTCGTTCGTTCATGATATATTAGAGAGTTTTAGTGGCAGTCAGTTCCGGATACACTCGATAGATTCCGGCATAACGCTGTACTTTGTAGGCGCAGCGCAGGCGGAGGCAGAGTACGGGTTTCGTTACCGGTCACCGGAACGATCCCACCAAAACTTCTGCCATGATTCAACCACCGCGAATCACAATCGGTGGCCTGAAAGTTCGGTTAACTCCGCCCGAAAACCGCCGATCCAGAACTGGCCGGTTTGAGTCGCGCGCTTTCACTCTGTCTCCAGGTCACGTGCCGCTTTGCTATGGGTTTGGACAGCAAGCACAGAATTGAATCAAAGTCGTGGGGTCATCGAAGGAACACACCTCTACGATAAAAATAGTGCGCCGCGATACGTATTTTGGTGGTTTCTCAAAACTGCAAATGCGTTGATTGAAAAAAAAATTGCACAGAGAACCGGAAGCGCTTTGGCGCATTCTGCGTAATTTCTGCTGTCGATAGCGTCGGCGTATCCCGAAAGGGGCGAAAGCGGTAGCGGGCAAGGACAGATGAACGAAGCGGATTAAAGCGATGGCGGCGGATCGACTACCGGACCGAATCTACTTCAGAACTGTTGTTCGCTTGGTTCCGGCGGATCTGCCTAGCTTCAAAAGAGGAATCTTTTTTACCGATCACAGCAGTCAGGATGTACATTACCGTCTTGACACGGCCGATCACCGAAGTCGTAATCCCTCCTGGCTGAAAGACATCGCATACCAAAGAGCATTTGAAAAACGCGCAGGCGCTCAAGCGCATGATGATTGACTATGTGTTTTTTGTACGACGTCCGCGTTTTTCGTCTGCCTCACCAGCCGAAAAAACCATGAAAAAGAAAAAAGAAAACACAGTAGGTGTAGTTACGTGACTCTGGCTCATTTTCTCTCTACTACATTCTTCTTCTTCCCAGTCCAGTTTCAGTTTCGGGTTCAAAACGGTTGTGTTTTTAATTTATAAAAAATATACCTGGCGCTCTAGCAAAATATTGATTTGATAGTCCTCTGAAACCACACAAAATCGCCTAGCAAAAAATTGAAAAAAAACAAAATAAAAACATTTCGGGTGTTTTAGTGAGGGTAAACGAAGTATGGAGCTCTCAACGTTTCAAACGGGAATTCAAACATCGACATCCTATAATTGTGAAAACGAAAAATAGTGCAGATACACACTCTTAAATATTTCCAAGATGAAGATATTCGTGGAAGCTGTGTTCGTGTTTATTTACTGCTGCCCGTTTCGATCTGGATGAGCATCGTACCGGCGTGCGGTCGTGTATCACTACTGCGTGGTGCACGTTAAAGACCCCGAGCTAGCGGTTTGTACCGTCGCTAAATTGCTGTCATCTACAGCTGGGAGAGCTCGTCGCCGCCGGAGGCGAACCAAGTTCTAGGCTGTATAACATACACACAACCCAATTTTTTACTGCTGCCTGCATGCAGGGTGTACCAAAGGCACCGACCCGCACGTGGGCGTAGTGCCGCAAAATGTTTTCTTTGCACGCAGTTCACACGCGCGGCGGACCAGTTGGGGGAGGAAAGCGTGACTCCAGAGAAGGACAAGGAACCATTGAGATTGAATACAGCTGGTTATGCCGTCATGCATATTTCACTTTAACATAGTTAAAAATTAAAAAAAAGCGCATGAACTGGTGGGAAGCCATTGACAAGCTGCTTTATGATCACCGAAACGTTCAATACAGTGAGGTAGTGGACGTGTAAACGTTGGGAAATTTGAACCCTTTAATCTCTGGTTTCAACTATCAATAGAATCTGTATAAATAAAGCAATCAACTGAGTTCAAATACTTTTTTCACGAAGGTGTCTTTAGGCGGTGAATTTACTATACTCCAACTTTATCAGGTAGTAGCTTTCGGGGGAAAAAACTGATTAATTAAAAACTGACTTTTTTATGTACAGGAAGGAAACGGCACAAACCGTCTAGTAGACGCTGCTACCCGCCAATGACACAACATACAAAAATCAATTTAATTATTTTTTTATTGAACCCGTAGAGCAGATTTATCAGGTCCGAGCATGTGGGATATAATATGTGAGTAGCAACGTGAACTAGACGGCTTATACCCATTTTCCTTCAAAGAGAAAAATAAGAGATTTTAAGGTTTACATATATATTTATTATTTTAATTCTACTTTTATCAGATTTGAGTATGATACATGTACTAACTAAAGAGACCTTTGTGAAACGTTTCAGTGCGCTCCGTCTACTTATACGAATTGTTTTACGCCCGAATAATGCTCATAAACAAACTGCAGATAAGAAAAAATTGCACGTATTTCATTCCTGCGCGTTAACATCGATTACTGTCCTGTTACGTTCTCCCGTGTTCTCTCGCTACCATTTTATAGGCATGATCACGTTTCGCTTCGTGCGAGAAGAAAGGGGAGAACTGCCCGTTCTCCGCGTCAACAAGTAGCACAGTCACTGAACAACGAAACTACACGAATTTGCAGAACGTAACCCAGCAAATGCGCCCAACGCGCGTGACTACAAAAGACCCGTTGCTTCAAGTCAGAGGTGAGGTACGACCGGGTTCACGCTAATCAGGTCGCCCTCAATTGACCCGGAAATTCACTTCAAGCCCAGTTATAACGACACAAGAGCAGGTCACCCGTGCTCTCCCTGCTCTCTTGATCTTCGATCTTGCTGCCCATCCATTCAGCTACAAAGAGCAACCTTTTAACAATGGGTAAAGTAATCCTAAGATGGTGAGGGGAACTGTGCTCAGGACGGCGTGATGTTTCTTGTCTGGCCCTCATCTTCTCTTCGACCGCTTTCTTGTCCGATGAACTTTGTACATTCAGCGATACGCTGACTCGAGCCAGGATTCTGCCTTGCGTTTGTTCGGTGAATGAATGAGTGCGCTAGGCAGTGTATGGGAGAAGCCGTGGACTGTGCGATTTATCAGATTACTTCAATTAAGTATGCAAGTTATTCTTTATGGTAACTCTTTTATGGTGTAACACTACAGTATTTCTGTTTATGTTTTTTTCGTAGTTACGACATAGCTGCGAGAAAACCGCTGTCTCGCGTCGTTGCATGAGACAAATCCGTACCAGTATCTAGGATGTTTTAAAAAAATATGTCGGGCTTGTTTTTCACGGTGATAACGCTATTAGTGGGACACATTGCTTTCGCGCCGTCGACAGTCGCTCCACATCGACGCGAGCCATTTTCGGCACTCCGCCATAACATTCCATGGGCACTGCTGTTAACAAGATAACGAGCAAGCAAAAGCTAACATGCATGGTCATGCGATGGCCTAAGAATAACATGCATGTTAAGTAAACAGTCCCGCCAGAGGCAATCTGGCAGTGCACTGGGATGAGGTGCCCACGAGACGAATTAGCACAACAACAATTCTCGGAAGATACGCCTACCTTAGAGATTTACGCGCATTCCGGATCAGAAAGCGAGCGCATTAGTGCCCCGCCTGACAGATACAGAGTCTTATTTTCTAAACGAATAGCCAGAAAGATAGTATTATTAGTGTGTGTTTGTTCCAAATAAACCTTGCTTTGAAGGTGTACTTCGTCTTGTCTACTTTTTGTCCCTGCTTATTCCTTTTCGTTCAGCACGTATGACTATTTATACCGAAGTGACGTGCACGAAACACGCTCCGCTTTTACGCAGCAGACAGCTGAAATGCTCTACTTAATACACCTCATTGATTTCAAAAAGCTGTGGAATTTTCGTCCCGTGTGTGCTGCCCGGTTTAATACGGAACACCTATGCGGACTCTACTGGTGCGCGCTCGCACCTTTCGCGTTCATTGGGAATTGTAGTAGACCGTTTCCGCAGCCCGCTAAGCGCCCGGATAGCGCTCCGTAATCGCCAAATGACCTTGAGACTATGCAGACAAGGCTGGCGGCGCATGCTGCAGCTGCGGCGTTTTGCTTCACGGGTACCGTTGCACCAACTCATGTTTACAAACAAGCCGGAGCGCACCTAGTGGACGCCACCGACGCGCATGCGCGATAGGGTGTGGGCAAAGCTCGCCGTCGCCCATAAACAAACGCGCATTGAAATACAATGTTGTCGGTGTCGGTGTGAGTCCCCCTGCCCTTTTCGCGTTCGAGGTGTTGATTCTACGTCTTGCTGGCGATGTCTGGCTACTTGAGCGGCGTCAGCGAAATGTGACATGCGGCGATTCATTCCGCGTGGACGCCGCAGTATGTATGCTGCAAACCTAAATCGCATGATGAGATTTCGCTCGCAATTTTCAGTCGCGATGCCGCTCGGGCTGCAAAAGCTTGAACCGTAGCTGAGATGGTCGACGTCGATACTGAAAATCGCAAGCAGAATCGAACCAAGTCAATTAGGCATAACAAGTCAGTAATGGTCACTGGTGACAATGATCAACATCTCCTTGTATCTACTGTTTACATCGAGCCTGCTTACCAACCTTCAACTTAAGTTTTTTGAGGCCTGCACTTACTTCTTATCGCAAGTACCGGGCCAACATTTGGTCTACAGGGCCGGCCTCATCGAAGAGAGCAGACAAGCAGAAACGTTTGAAAGAGCAGACGACAGTTCGAACGATCAGGCGGCCGTTTCTGAACTTGAAGACGCGCACTGAACGTGAGGCCGCAGGTGGTCCGCTTTTCAGCTCGACGGTTTTCAGGCGTTCATGTTGGAACAAAACAAATAAATCTGTATGACCACAATTATCCATGACCATACAGCCCAGCGAGCAATGGCCTCCCGCCCAAGCAATCGTTGTCCGACGGCGGCCTGCTTTTCGCACACTGCGGCATCATGTCCAGATTCTCGGACGAACTATAGCGTTGGTAAACTGACCGGCAACCTTTCTCGACACTTTTGGTACGGCCCCAGTCGCGGCGTTTTCTGACGAGAAAGCAAGTGCTTTGTCTGGTTCCCTTTCTTAAAACAACGCAGGAATACACGTCTCCGGCATGGGGACTTCTGCCCACAGCCCCAGGCCGGAAGCGCGCCCGAGGCGCCACCACCGCGCCACGACGTCACAGAGTTGGGATTGGTGCATGCAATTCCCTGTTCGGTCCATCATGCTCCGCAACGGCACCTTAGCGGCTCGGACGTCACACCTCAGCTGTCACTGTGTTTCACCTGCCCATACATCATGCGAGAGGCAGCCTGCAAACCCGAGTCGCCGCAACATCCGTTGGTTCGAATGCCGCGTGCCAAGTTTCCTCTTGTACGCTCATTGCCATGCGGCATCTCGAAGCACGGACTCTCGCGGTGACTCGCGTTCGAATCTGTAGGCAAGGCTGTCTTCTTTCTGTATGATGTGCCAGCAGTGTGACCCCGGCTTTACGGGCTGCGTAAGTGCTCCACAATTTTGTCAGTGGGTCACCTCTGGTGCTTAGCCTAATAATAGGACAACGGCACAAACATAAAAATAACTCGGAGGTCAGATAATCACTGGAATTGGTAACTGAATTAAGAGGTCCTATCGGCTGTTTTTCTAAAGAAAGGAGCCTGCGTTAGCAACACCGCGTGCTTTTTTTGTTCTCGCGTTCTATGATTTGACAATTTTTTTTTTTTTGGTTGGTCGTC
Source organism: Ixodes ricinus (assembly GCA_037355805.1). NCBI lineage: Eukaryota > Metazoa > Arthropoda > Arachnida > Ixodida > Ixodidae > Ixodes > Ixodes ricinus. Next base: position 6,557 of record JAZHYW010040020.1, read on the forward strand.
TAATAAAGGGATTATTCTCACCTCTCTGTAGAAAATAAAAAAGCGTATGATGATACGCCCGCACTTTCTTTATTGATTACGATTTATTCGTTAGTTCGTTTATTCAGTTTATTTATTAGTGACGTATTAGTACCTCGTCGTAAGAGTAATGCAGAATAATATTTTAAAACAAATGGTATGAAGAACTAATTTTATCTGCGGTTATAAACCTCGTCCTGAAATTAGAATCAAACCAGTGCACATGTTGATAGATTCTGCTTACATTCACGCAGATGAGTCAGAAATCCAGAAGTAAGAAAACAACAAGATCAGCACGGACAGAAGCGTCAGGTGGCATCAAACAGGAAAACTGAAAACCACGCTATAACCAACAACAAAGGGGAATAATATTATAATTGTGCATTCAATTTAGAAAGAATTTACCTATGTCATCCGACAAAATGTTCCTGGTAATGACTGACACCTTGAATAAAGCTAAGTGAAAACATCTGTGCGTCATCGCTCCCTTTTTTGTAAGTTCATTAATCAGATCGGTTTCATTCAGTCCCCTTACCGTGCCCCACTCTCGACGATTCACCGGTCTAACGCGAACTGCATCATTTTTCCTGTTTATATTATTCTTACTGCCTATATTCCGTCCTATCTTAGCACGGACCGCAGCGAAGGATATAAGCACGAGCTCATTGCTTTCGATCACGCCCCGACTGCGCGAATCCTCCCGAACGTATGCACAGAGGCAAGGCTATACCCGCTCGCGCTTGTAGACTTTGCGGCAGTCCATGCTATAGGCTAAGGCAGAGTATACTCCCGGATCGCATCGGTCTTCTCACACGGAGGTCATCTTGTCCGCGAAGCACGCAAATTGTTCTCTATTATAGCCTATCCATCAGCTTTGTTCTCCGTACGGTTTAGGTTTGCTATACTATATAGGTGTATACATAGCACGTTTCGTGGTTCGTGACTCTGGCCGTACAGATCGGCACGGTAATTTTTCTATTGAACCACGCCCTATCGGCGAACCCTTTCGGAGTTGAATGGAAGAGCGCTATCGCCGAGGAGCGTACGTCCTGAGGCAGCCCGTCGACTTATTTCTACAGTTGCGGTAGGTGTATTCCTAAAGCCAGTATCGCTAATTGTTCGGTAAGTACGAACTAATTTCATTTTGTCTTAACAAACACAAACATTAAGAAAAGAAAAGAAAACGATCTACGAGCACTTTACACCGCGAAACACCTAAAGTAAAAAATGAAGACCCCGAAAAAAACTGGGTTGCCTGCGGGGCTGCGCTAAATTGTAATTATAGATCGGGCGTCACCTTGACACGTTTCGTAGAACGCTGCTACGAATAATTTACTATAGTCGGCTTAGTTTTGAGAGCTCCTCCGCGACCTGAGGCTCGCACGGGCCTTCGAGCTCAATATTCTAATGGGCTTACGCTCAATGGGTTGACTTGAGGCCTCATACTCCGCGATACACGCAAGGCACCTCCGATCCTAGGGTATGTTTCTATCGGGCAACGGGGAGGCACGGAACGCTTTGCGTGACAACCTGCACCTAAATGAGGTCGCCATTTAATGGCTGGAGGAACACTTCGTCACGAAAACCAAAGGATGGCTGCTTCTAGAGCTTGGCCCAAGTAGAAGGATAGATGGCTCACTAGCACGAGTGCTGCTAAGAATAGGAGCACGAGCCACGCACTAGCTGATGGGAGCAACCTCTGACACTTCTGGTGACGTGTTTCGATCTTCGGTCACAAAAGGCACTACTATAGCATATAGTGGCGGTCTTTCGACGACGTACGACTCAGTTTACAACCTCTGGATCCGATATATTTGCGTGGTACGGTGGTAGTAAGGACCAGCTGAATCGCAGGTTTAAAATAACCATCGGCGTATGCTTTTATCGGAGAATACGGTATACCACTACCCCCTAAATTGAAAACCGTAGTGCTAAATTTCTTTTTCTTTTTTTTTCTTTTTTTTTTGTCACGAGGGTTAGCAAGGGTTGCAGTTTGGGCACAAGCCCTGTGTCAGCCTTCGGCTGAGAGTCGTGTTCGAGTTGCAGCTTAAAGACCGACCTACGGAACCATTTTCCGCAAGGAGAAAATGCCCTCGCGCCCCTCCTCTTCTCACCCTCTCCCAAAAGTCACGTGACGGCAGGGGCTTCTTTCGTGTCGGCTTTTCTTGTAGGGATAATCCTCAAACAGCGAAAAATGAGCGGCTAGCTTCGAGCGCGACACCGACCTTGAGGCTTCCAGGTGTCTTCCCCTCGTTGACGCGGGCACGCTCAATCCGCGAAACTAAAAAATCAGCGCGACCGAAGGCTTTTTTTTTTTTTGCTGGCGTTTAAGTATACTTTTATATCAAATTGTTAGACGGAATTGTAGAGAAGATTGTGTGTTTCTTGAAGAAGATTTCGGCCCCTTCTATCCGGTCCGCTTTTCTATAGGCCTCAAATAACGCGGGCGAATCTTTCCTTTTGTCGCATTTCCACTTCTCCGCTTCCGCAAATTATGAATGCGTATAGGTTGGTCCAGTAGCTTAGAGCTCACTTTTTGAAAAGAACCGAAAATAAAAACGGACCAGTACAAGCTGAATCTATGCAAGAGAGAAATTAGACAAAAATACGTAATATTTTTTTTACATCAGTGCAATGCAATAGAGACTTCTATTTCCAGCAAGCTGCTTTCTTCCATGCTTCCATGCCATTCTCCAGGACCGCAAATGTTTGTGCACAGTGATTTAAACTATTTACATCTAAATTGACATGACCTATATATCTGGCACTCTTTCATAGAAGCAGCATGTTAGTGCACATGATTTACCTCCAGCGTCTTGCCTTCTAATCGCGTGGGAGGAAAATGGAAATATCCCGAGCATGATTTGTGCAGAAGGCTAGATTCAATGGTCGCCTATTATTTCTACAAACTCCCTGACAGGTTCACTACCATATACCCTAGAGTCCTTTCTCCAAGAAGCGAGGTTTTTGGTGGAAATTCGTTGCTCGGCCGATAATCTTTGTAGTGGCGCGGAAAAAAAAATAGAGAAAGGGAGGGGGGAACAACAATTTTCGCAGGCTGATATTATCTTTTTTTGCGATTGCGACATTTTGTTGTGTTTAGGTATGCTTTTGTTTAGGGTGCTACGGTGTGAAAAATTTTATGCACTTCCCACAAATATTTTATCGTCAACGACAGTTGTAAAGTATTACGCACTGCCTCGGGCGCTTTGACCTTACGCACTAGAGCGTCACAGGAGCGAGTATTTCCGCAAAATAAATACGAGGACCTATTTCTCCCTTTGAATGGATCACTTCTGTGGCATCACGACGAACATACTTTCACCATGAAATCATAACAAATAGTGATTGATGATGAAATTGATTGGGTCCCAACAGTAGAGCCACATTATTTAGGTTGCGAATAAACTGGGCGTCGTTCATGCGATGTGTTTACTTCCACGTTCGAATGTGTTGAGAATGAGTAGCCAAAAAGCCCTGTGTGCAGGCTGCTTCCTGGAGTGGCCTAATATCTCCCCAACTCGGGAAAGGGGGGGGGAGGGTAGAGAAAAGAGTGGTTGTTCTGGGAAGGTGATAATATTTATTCTCACTCAGGAGAGTCGCCGGTCATTAAAAAGTCGTCTCGCTCATAACGGGAAAGCCTGTGGGACCACATTTATAGTAACTATGAGTAAAATGTGGTATACAGCTAGGTTACTGAGAAGTTGTGATAGTGCAAACGATGGGGCGTTGTGGAGGCGGGAGAAGCAAAGACCTATCTTACGACTGCGCCGTCTTCATTAGAAGCCAGAATTTTGGTTTGCTTCCTCCACCATCCTAACGCCAATCTTGTCCAATAATGGATAAATCCGGTACAGCGTTGATCGCGCAAGCCGGCGCCAATATTTAAAGGCCTTTATCAACTTATAAAACAGTCATCAAGCAGAGGTAAGGAAGAATAAATACGCAAAATAGTGCAAAATGGGATGAACAACATACGAGAGGAGATATATGTTTCGAACAGTAGTGAAGGGGTTAGGGAAAGCAACCTGATTTATATGTTTCGGAAAGAAATGGATTATCGATGATCTGAACCCTTTATTGCGCAAGCCAATCCTTGTGAAGACACGGGGATGGTTCCAGCAGCCGCGCAATGCCAGAGGGTGGCTGCTGGAACGACACCAGCATATCACGGCCTCTAGATCTCCACCGACCGAGCGGCCTCGGGCCTGCAGCTCATGGAAAAAAGCGTTCGGTCGCGCTGGCTTCCTCAGTCTCGCGGATTGAGCGTGCCCGCGTCAACGAGGGGAAGACACCTGGAAGTCTGAAGGTCGTTGTCGCGCTCGCAGCTAGCCGCTCATTTTGAGGATTATCCCTACAGGAAAAGCCGACAGGAAAGAAACCCCTGCCATCACGTGAGTTTTGGGAGAGGGTGAGAAGAGGAGGGGCGCGAGGAGCATTTTCCTACCTTGCGGAAAATGGTTCCGTAGGTCGGTCTTTAACGCAGCCATAGCATGCACTGCTGAGCAATATGTGCCCCTCCTTGCCTTCGGTAAGGAACGTACAAAATTCAGCACCAGGGTTTCTATCTATGCGGAGAGCAAGTCGTCTGCTTCTTGCGAAGGAGTGGCGGTGACGTCAGAACGACGCCGAGCTCTGATTGGCTTTGATTGAAAAATGAAAGCCGTTTACAACTCCCTGTAACACCGAATTCGAGTGTAGCTCTTGACGAGGAGGAGGGAAGGGTACTGAGGGAAGGGTATACCCCTCCTCTTCACCTCGTGATCCTGCCTGCTACTCCTCCTCCCCTCCTCATTTCTCCTCCTCCTCATCCTACAACCCCCTCCTCCTCTCAAAGGGGAGGTTGAAGGATGAGAGGAGGAGGAATGAGGAGGAAGGAGGGTGGCAGGCGGATCTAGTGAAGGAAAGTGGTATCCTCCTCGTCAAAACTACCTCGAATTCCGGCTTTCATTTACAAAAACACCAATCTTATCTACTGACATCACCGCCCTCAGAAACTTGGGCGAGCTTACTTCTCCCGCATAGATAGAAGAGCCCTGGTGCGGAACGCGCGTTTTACCGAAAACTACACTGTGCGATATATAACTGCGTCGGCCACCGGGACCGGCGCAAAGATGAGTACTCCTCTCGCACCTCCCTCTCTCACCCTCTCCCGAAATGCGCAGTGATGGCAGGGTTTCTCTGTCGAGATTAATCAAAATGAAGAGCTGGCGGCCTTGACAACGACCTTCAAGACTTCAACGTCTCCCCTTGTTGACGCGGGCGCGCTGTCCGGGGTAGCGCGACCAGCGCACGAGCAAAATCGTGAGATTATCTGCGACGTAGTACTGGTGTCGTCCGGCATTGCCTCTGCGCATTGCGCATCCTTGGGATAACTTGCGTCAGATAAATATCCATTTCTCCCGATATAAATCAGGTTATGGCCCTTGCCATTAAAACATACATATCCCTCTCGTCTGTATTCTGCCATTTTATTTCCTTGCTTGATGACTGTTTTATAAGTACTGGCGCCGGCTGCGCGTGCTGTATGAATTTATCCATTATTGAACAGGATTGTCGTTAGGATGATGAAATGAAATAGTCTTCTGAGGCAATATCGTAAGATGATCTATACAACGCCATCTGCGCTATCTATACACATTTTGCGCATAGTTACCTTATTCGCGGTCACACACGAACCGCGCGTAGGCCGGCGGCCTCTCTGGTGAGTAAATATGTCTTCTCAGAACAACCAATACTCTCCCCCCTTTCCCCGGTTGAGGAGATGACAGGCCTGCAGGCTTTTTGTACTCATTCTGCTTTGTTAAGTATGGAAATAAACACATCGCACGACGCCCGGGCAACACAAATAATGTAATGAGTTTAATCAATTTCATCATCAATCTTCTTTATTCGCCGATTTCATGGTAAATGACTGTCAGCAAATAAATGATTATTCAGAAGAAATAGGAATCCGCATAATCCTACTAACGCTTTCTGTAATACTGTAACATCGTTGACGTAAAATTACGCCGCACCGGCCTCATATAAATAAAAATTTTATAAACACAACAAAATGTCGCAATCATATATATATATATATCAGCCTGCGAAAATTGTTGTCCCCCTCCCTTCTCTATTTTTTCCGCGCGCCACAAGAATTATTAGCCGAACAACAGGCTTACACCAAAAACGAAGGGCTATAAGTATGTGGAAGGAATTCTTAGATATTAGGCGACAGTAGTCTAGCCTTCTGCAGGTCTTCTTTATACACTTTCAATTAGCAGTGACACTGAAATCATGTAAACATGCTGCTTCCCTTATATAGGTCATGTCATTTAGATATGAAATAGTTGTATCACTGTGCTGATGGAAGATGGAAAGAAGCAGCTGCTGAAATAGAAGTCTCCTTGCGGCCTTTTTTAATGTAAGTATGCCGTATTTTATCTAATTTTCCATAGTTCAGCGCAAATTCGTTTTATTTCATTATTTCAAAGTGAAATCTAAAACTATAGTATTTGCATTCTCGAAAATGGAAATGCGACAAGCGGGCCGCTGAAAAAGCGGACAAATTGAAAGGGCAAAATCTTCTTCAGAAACTACAATTTGATATAAAAGTATGTAAAACGCCAGCAAAAACCGATATGATTTTTGTTTCGCGTGGCAATACCATGCAACGGGGAAGGTACCTGGAAAGCCTCAGTGTTATTCGCATCGGCTAGCAATAATTTTCTTCTGGTAGTTATCCCAAGCGACACGAAAAAAGCTACCCGTCGTGTTCCCCAAGGAAATGGTGAGAGGCACAATTTTCCTCGCGCGGAAGAAATGTCCGTGATCAGTCTTAAGCGAGCGATAAGCCAGGCTGACACAGAGGCTTGTGCCCAATATATAACCCTGTGACAAAAAAGAAAAGAGGAACAACGCCAGTTCAATTAGGGTGATGTATACCGTATTCTCCGATAAAAGCACGCCGATGTGTAGTCCTACCGCCGTACACCAATGGATCAGGGTGTAAACAATCGTACGTCGTCAGACCCTGCTATATCTTCTGTGTGTACGACGAAGATCAAAATACTGAAAGTGCTCCCATCGGCAAGTAATCGCCACAACAACAGCATATTAATGAGTAATATATCTTCTATACAGGCAAATCCGTAGCCATCACAGTTTCGTGACAGCTCCAGCTCGTCCCCGAGGATTATCGCACCAACGTTGTCTCCATTGCCAGTACTCTATGAAGTACTACTGCGTATCATAAAGTCAACCCGTGGCAATATTCATCAAACTCAGTATGCGAAACTCGGTCGCGAATGCCGACTATTAAATTTATTCATGTAATACAAAGAACGTAGTAAATGACCTTGTCTGACCCATTTAGCGCAGCGCCCAGGCGGCCAGTTCCGGGAATCTTCATTTTTACTTTAAGAATTTCGCTGTCTCTTTCTGTATTTATGTTTACTGACAAGACAAAATAGAGAAGATTATTCATGCCTAGTGCAGCTTTAAGAATACGCCTGCCGCAACTGTAAATGGAAGTCGGCGAACCTTCAGGAACTGATGCGCTCCTCGGCGTACTCTTCCATTCGAAAAATGCCAGCAATCTGTACGGCAGTCAACCGCATTTTATCTTATATATTATAGCAAACCTAAAACCATTAAAGTAAAACTTGTCTTTAATGAGAACAATTTAGTATTGCAATGTTGTGAAGAAGACGTACCTTGTATATGGACTGCCGCAGAATCCTACAACGGCGAATGCTCGACCAATCACCGACCGGAAGGTCAGCAATCGGAATATGACAGCAAACCTAAACGCCTCTTCGCTGCGATCACTCGGACGATCGACCTTAGAAATAATATAAACAAAATA
>JAZHYW010040021.1:0-27996 GCA_037355805.1 Ixodes ricinus
GAAGTCTAGACTGAAAATATCCGCTTGGCACAAACCATACTTTGCCATATCTTGTTCAAAAGAAAATCGGATCAGCCGTCTGATGCCGAAGACTTTCACGCGTATGGTTGAAACATCAAGTTGCAAACAATCCATCCTGATCCCGTACGGGCTGCATCGACTAGAGCTCAGAGCGCAGAAGACAACGAGCTGATATGCGGCGCCATAAAGGCGACATCACGGCGATTTTTGCGCAGGTCATCGTCATCTAATTCCATCTAGCTTTTTCTATGCACTCTGCAATACTTGTTCATTATTATGCTTAAACTGTGTTCTGTTATTTTTAATTATTTTTTAAAATATATTCTTGATAACTTTCAAATAACCTTTTTTATATAATTTTTACCACATAAAACAAACAAAAACAAAAACTAGCTCGATGCCACAGCTAGATGTACGCACAATCGGAAAGTGTCATTTCAGTATCTTTGATAGCTTTCCTGCGGTCTCCTTGTTAATGCCTTCATGCTCAACTTTTTATTATGGTACACCTGCAGGCAATTTCAAGGGCTTTCATCAATATAGGTATGCAATATGAGTGTCCTCGCCAACACACTTGCTGTAGTAGAGTCAATACTAGTCGTGGTTTTTGTGACAATATAAAATTCTTTTACAAATTATGCTACACGGCCTTTTTGTTAAAGACCTTGCACCTAATTATGCCCTTGAAACAAAAACAAAAAAGTTGCTGGCCGGCATCGGTATTTTGCTGTCTTTGATGGCCAGTATTTACATGGAAGTTCAGTGACTGGCTGGCATCGGTGCTTTGGTGTTCAGGCTGGCGAGCCCCGTCATGGAAGTTGCGTTTACTGACTGGCATCGTTTTATTTTTTTACCTTTTTCACTATGCACTCAAGTCATTGAAATTCTGACGAACTGTGGCAATTCATGAATAGCGAGTGGAAATGTCTGCGTTGATTAATCCTTCGTAAATGACTGCCGACGCTGGCGTATTTGATCCCAGCATGGCAAAGCTGACGTGTTTTATTGCGAAAACGCGAGAAAAAACAATGTGGTGAAGAAAATTTGCACTCCAGTATTTGAGAATCTGACCGCCTACACCACGAAAAATAATTTTTACAACGCCGAACGATACATTTTTCAGGAAGCTAGTTTAATCCGGCGGTATACGCACGTGTTTGGCTCTGATAAAAAATAAAAACGATAAAGTGAAGCCTAAAAAAAACACGTGGCATGATTGAGCATGCGCCTTGAGATACAAAAACAGTAATAAACATTACTTTCCAGAAACTAGAAAAGTAAGAGATGTGTTTATTGCTTATGACGCTACGAGAGTGTTAAATTGAGTGTGAAAATGTGCTATTTCAGGCAGGAATCGACTGTTTTCTGTGGTAATTACGATCATATAACAGAAATATTTCAAATGTTCACATAGCCAAACAATATCTGTCTCTTTGAAAGCTTATGTTATACGACATACCGTACCAGAGGAACGCGAACGTAAAAACTTTTTTGTTAACGCAAAAAAGCGAGAAGCAGCAATGCGTTGTGGATGTTCACACTGCCCTTGATGCTACGAAAAATAAATATTACAACGCCGAACGATACCATTTCTGAAAGCTAGTTTAATTATCCGCGCTGTACTTGAATCTCAGGAATAAAAACGTGTATAGGCCTAATAAAAAAGAAAAACTGACGCGGCACGCGGGGGATAGCACTGATCTACCAGAATAAAAATTAAATACAACTTTCCGGAAGTCAGAAAATTAAGAGATGTGCTTAATACGTAGCCTATGAGCTCAGCTAAATTACTGCCTTAAAATGGCGGTATTTTTGTTTCAATAGTGGGTGAAGATAACCGCTTTCAGAAAAACTTCGGCTACATCACTGTGTCAGTTTTACCACTTACACATTTTCCCATTTTGCTCGCAATATGGTCATTATTATTATTACATTGTTTTCTACGTTGAAAGGACTTTCGCTGTTTGCCTACTACACTGACCCACATATTAGCACGGATGGAGTGAATGATCCCGGCAAAACAATAGGGCCACGGTTTGTGCATTGCAACAATTCAAACTTGGGCTCGCACTTCTTATTTTCACCTTCTGCGTGATTGTTACCCTAAAGCATGGTGCCGACGACTGCAAAAACTCAAAAATATTTAAAATTATAAAAGGGTGGTTTGATTAGAAATCGAACACGCTTCTCGGGGTGGGTCTTTCGATTTTTTTTAAATATATGTAATTGCCTCATTTCTGAAAAAGCAAAACCGCTTTTCAAATTTTTTTTAAATATTTTGCTTTACAAAAAATTATTGAGTGGAGCAGGGTGAAAATCTGTTTTTTACTCCGTGACTTTTCTACCCAGTTCTGTGCGGTGGTATGAATACGGGAAGCATACAAAACTCACAGTACTTTTTGTCCTCTTGTATGTTATTTTGACTATTTTTAGTTAAAAGAAAAATACTTTTGTATTTTTGTTTATTGAGGTAAAAAAATGACAAACATCGTCTCTTTGACAATCCGGTGACATCTTCAGAGCCTTGTAACTCATGAGTTATTATATTTGTCGCTTCCCAAACACTATGCGGGTGTAGCCCTATACATGGGCTATCGACGGGCATAAGTTTATTTTATTTTATTTTCACTGCATTTATTATATAAAATTTGAAATATCGTCGAAAATGAAATTAACTAATATTTTGAACCCACTTCATGAAAATAGGCCATTTTTTATTTCGTTAAATTTTTTCATTATTGCTGCCGATCATATGAAATTTCAATTGGCTTGATGCGATTTCCCCCTTTTTTCGTTGTATCTTCTCTAGAAGTGATCGAAATCGCTCCCACGTGACAATGCGGTGACACCTTCAGAGCCTTGTAACTCATGAGTTATTATATATTGTCGCTTACCAAATACTATGCTGGTGTAGCCCTATACATGGAATATCGACGGGCATAAGTTTAGTTTATTTTAGTTTCACGGATTTTTTTTTTAAATTTGAGATATCGTCGAAAATGAAATTAACCGATATTTTGAACCCACTTCATCGAAAAAGACCATTTTTTATTTCGTTCAATTTTTTTATTATTGCTGCCGATCATATGAACTTTCAATTGGCTTGATGCGATTTCCCCCTTTTTTGTTGTACCTTCTCTAGAAGTGATCGAAATCGCTCCCACGTTCTCAGAACGGCCAAACGCAGTTTCTGCAGGTCGGCTTCGCTGCAAAGACTATAGTGCTTATTTGTGTGTTCAAATGCAGCGGGTAAATTCATTTTGATTGAACACACTCGTGCTTGGCTACATATTGTACTTTCTTAATTTTTTAATGATGGAAACTGACATTCCTTAGTCTGATAGTTAGCGGTGCAGCGGATGTTCCATTATCCGATGTCTAAAGCCAGGGCACAAAGGGCGGAGAAAACGGAACAAGCTCTTCATGTAGCCAGACTGGGGTCATATATCTGTGTGTGCTATACACAGCTTGTAAGACACGTACAGAACGCCCGGCCCTTCTCCGTTACACCCAGGAAGCATCTAGCACGGGCGCCAATCCATGATGTGTCTTGTCGCGTGCGATCAAATACCCATGTAATTGCCTGTTCTTTATTGTCAGCGTGTATATCAAAAATATGTAATATCACGTGCCCCTCTTTAAGAAGGAAAAGCTGTTTGCAGAAAAAAAGTGAGGAAAACAGACTGAGTTTACATAAAGCGACGACAATTTTTTACAGAACACAAACACCAATTAGCGATAAATAGTCACTTCTATCAATTAACGCTAATATATTTACAATGCACTTGTAAAACAATATGTTGCTGTGCTTTAAATAGTCCAGTTCACGAGCAACGCAATATTTGAACTTTTTGACAACGGCATCGGCTTGCCTCTGCAGAGACGATCGAACGCGAGGGCGAGCTGAACTTTGCACCGCAGCGGTCGGATGCAGCCGAGAAGTTCAACGGCGTGGTAAGTGGAGACGGAGGGACAGAACGAAAACTGGAGCAAAAGCGAGCGAGCGGTGAACCCGAGACGGTGGCCCTTCTGTTTGAGCGAGTGTGTGCAGTTAAAAATAAAAGTGTTGGGTTTTGTTCAAAACTGATCGATATCTCTTATGCCAAGAAGCAACGATTCCCACATGCACAGAAGGCAGCGAAAGCAGTCACTTAATGTCTCTGTAGACTTTTAGTTTCTCCACTTTGTCACACCGAGCTTAATGCAAAGATAGTACAGCCTTCGGGAATATGGAAAAGCGATTTGACAATTTTATTTTAGGTGGCTACGGTAGATTTGCTTTGGCTAGGCACACATTGCTTGGGTTTGGGAATAAATAAAGGTTTGTTCTATTTTCTCCTCCAAAATAAACCGCGTCCGGATAAGGCGGACTTGGCACCGCTGCATAAACAGCATCGGCGAATGTGTCTTTCATATTGCCGGAGACTGTACATCTCGTGCTAATGTCACCTTAGGTTCCTGTCCCGGCTCGCGAACTGTGCACCACACATGTGAGGAGCGTAATCCTGTGCGAGCACCTACTGAGGCCCATTCTTCTTTTTTGTGCTTCCTGAATATATTGATTTCTTCCTCCGGTAAGTCGAAAAGCTGAACGCTTCTTGCCATTATTTTTTTTAACGGAGTCCTTTTACGTTTACATCAAGAAGCAGTCTTGCGAACGAAAATTGTGTACTGTAACGAGGTGCTTCAAGCCTTACAACCTGTGTATAACATAAACAGATATATGACCCCGGTCTTGCTACATGAAGAGCTCGTTCAGTTTTCTCCACCCTTTGTGCCCTGGCTTTAGACATCGGATAATGGTACATCCGCTGCACCACTAACGATCGTACTAAGGAATGTCAGTTGCCATCATTACAAAATTAAGAAATTAGAATATGTAGCCAAGCACGAGTGATCTCAATTGAAATGAATTTACCTGCTGCATTTGAACACACAAATAAGCAGTATAGCCTTTGCAGCGAAGCCGACCTGCAGAAACTGCGTTTGGTCGTTCTGAAAACGTGGGAGCGATTTCGATCACTTCTAGAGAAGATACATCAAAAAAGGGGGAAATCGCATCAAGCCAATTGAAAGTTCATTAATTTCACTTTCGATGATATTTCAAATTTTATATAAAAGATTCTGTGAAAATAAAATAAACTAAACTTATGCCCGTCGATACCCATGTATAGGGCTACACCCGCACAGTATTTGGTAAGCGACGAATATAATAACTGATGAGTTACAAGGCTCTGAAGATGTAACTGGATTGTCACGTGGGAGCGATTTCGATCACTTCTAGAGAAGATACAACGAAAAAGGGGGAAACCGCATCAAGCCAATCGAAAGTTCATATGATAGACAGCAATAATAAAAAAATTCAACGAAATAAAAAATGGCCTTTTTTGATAAAGTGCGTTCAAAATATCGGTTAATTTCATTTTCACGAAATTTCAAATTTTACACAAAAAATGCAGTGAAAATAAAATAAACTAAACTTATGCCCGTCGATAGCCATTGTATAGGGCTACACCCACATAGTGTTTGGTAAGCGGCAAATATAATAACTCATGAGTTACAAGGCTCTGAAGATGTCACCAGATTGTCAAAGAGACGATGTTTGTCATTTTTTACCTCAATAAATAAAAATACAAAAGTATTTTTCTTTGAACTAAAAAATGGTCGAAATAACATACAAGATCACAAAAAATTACTGTGAGTTTTGTATGCTCTCCGTATTAATACCAGCGCACAGAACTGGGTAGAAAAATCATGGAGTAAAAAACAGATTTTTCACCCTGCTCCACTCAATATGTTTTTGTAAAGCGAAATATTTTTTTAAAAATTCTGAAAAGCGGTTTTGTGTTTTTCCAGTTATGGGTAAATTACATATCTTTTTTCAGAAAAAATCGAAAGACCCACCCCGACAAGCATGTTCGATTTCAAATGAAACCACCCAAAAACTAATTAAAAAGGTGAAAAAAAATATTTAAAATAAGAAAAACTAATACAAATAGGTGAAAAAATTATTTAAAATAAAAAACCAAAAACAAAAAATAAGAAAAATAATTGCGCGCACCGCGATTCGAACCAACGACCGTAGGTAGAGCAGGAGAGCACGTTAACCAACCACGCTACTCGCCCGGTCGATCTTCGATGGCTTTCTAGAGGGTTCCATGTTTGCTGAATTCGTTACGAACTATTGTAGTCGTAGTTGCGTATTTAATATTTCGCTACGTATTCAGTACTTATTTATAATACTGTGGCACTATTGACGTGCGTAATAATTTATTATTACTGTATATTTTATGACCTTTATAATGCGGCTTGTTGATCGTTTTATTTCTAACGTGTTGAACATACGAATACAATCTCATCGAATCAACGGCCTATGTTTCGCACGTTTTGCCGGCCGTGTGCGTTTGAATCTCTGTGTTCACGACCGGCTAACTGTCCAATTTCCCGATTAGTCGTGATGCGTGGAGTTTGTCTTAGTTTCAAATATGTCCGAAAAAGACGGAAGCGACTGTGAGACGTGGAACTATGTCAAATCTGCTCAACAACCAAGATCATGGCACGGGATCCGAAGTAAGTCTGTTTCTTTCTTCGTTAGGGCTAAACTTCGTCTCACCTTAGTATAGACGATTGTTAGCCGCGCGTGCTAAAAGCGCGAGCTAGTTGCTTCGAATGAAGCCTCGGCGGCTGAACGAGCGCTCTGTTCAGCGAGTGCTCCAGTCAAGGCAGTCAAGGCCAGCCGCTCGCGCTAGCACAGCATTCGCGGTCAGTCCATGCTAAGGTGAAACGAAGTATAGATTCTTTCCTGCGTTCAAAAGGTTTGTTATTGTCTGTAGATCGCTTGCTTTCACCAGTATTACTAATTGTGCGCGAATGGTGTTATGCGAGGCTTTTTTTTTTCTTTTTTCCCCGATGCAGAGGCGGTGTACTCGCTCAAGGTCCATCAGTAGCGGCGGAACTCTCTGGGAGACAGGGGGGGGGTGATTGATTGATTGATTGATTGATTGATTGCCTCCTCCGCCGTATTGTTTACTGGTAAACTAGAATGTCTAGAAGAGCGCGGTGCCCCTCCATCACCGACGCCACTCTCCGTGCTTGCGTGCGGAGAGCTGGACCCGACAAAAAGCAGCGATTGATTTATTGAGCAAGCCCGTAGCTTCCGCCGCCCAGTCGTCTGCAAACGACTTCATTTTCGCGATTCGTAATCAGAAAAGAATTGTCTGAAATTGGTGTTGCGATGAATTCACCCCATGGTGATTAATGCTTAGCATACCACTTCCGATCGCAAATATGTGTGCTCGCGAAATAATTTTTGACGTCAGCACTTATTCCTCGCGAAATGTCGAGCTCTAAAGATCATTTGCTGTAGACGTGTTTCGTATGATCCAACTCCCGTGGAACGAATTGCATACCTCCTGAAAGCTTCAGGCTGCTTCAAATGGTGAAGCATTTATTCTCTTCCTACTGGTGTTTTTTTAGAGGCTATCAAGTATTAATTACAAGCTTCTGGGGAAATTTAGAAGCATGTCCTGAATTAAGGTAGTGTCTGGCCAGTTTTTGGTGTCTATATTTTGTTCAGTGCAAGTATATAGTGTTAGACATACCTCACCCAATCCCTGTTTTTTCGTTTGGTACTGCCTTTAGCGAATGGTGTAAGTTTTAATTGTTTTTAGTTGTTGCGTGATTGTAGTAAGGTGGTGAGCTGGTACTAATTGAACACCTTGAAAAATAGTTCGCAAAATGTCAAGGAGATAAGAAGAGTAACACGTAGACCTCATGCAAGCATAAATCAGAGAAGGAAGAAATACAGAATGCGGACGGAGTTCGAGCACAGGCCCAAGTGGAACGCGCTGATTTACCTGTTAGCAAGAACAGATTTAAAAAACATAATTTCCATATCAGTTAAGGTAACAGATGGATGGCTAATACATAAAGACAGCTCAATCTCTCTCTAAAATCTACGATAGATTGTCACCTACCTATGCACTATTTTCACTGCTCGTGTATGTCATCCTTAGGAAAGACGTGAGTAATTAGCAGATACTAGGAAAAACATACAAGATAATTATTTTAGGCCTTTCTTATTCGTAGTATGGGCGACCAATGTGTCCTCACATCCGTCTTTTACCTAAGCTGCCGAGGAAATCGTTTTTACAGTCTTATGCATATGGCTGAATTATCACGTTCAACTTGGACCTGTTAAAACTTTTGCTAAAGCTCCTTCCGCATTTTTTATTTTCTTTCTTTTCTAATTTATCTGTGTTGGGAGTCTTCACTAGTATGTAGTGTATGTATTCCTCTCCTTTATTCTTTGTTTTTTGTGTGCTATTTTTCAAGATGTTCAATCAGAATGAACTCACCACCTTACTGCATGGGAAGGCTGTTGAGTTTCTGCAAAACAATCTACCTGACATCTTTGCCTCACGCCCCGGTTGCTGAAGCTCGCATTCTCCGAGCACAGCCTTTCTGATTTCTCTCATCCTCTTACTTCTTTTTTTTTGTGTTCAATAGCTCGAGTTGTGAATGTGCACGAGTTTATGTTCTACATGTTCCTGTTTTTTTGTCCTTGTCTTTTTGTGCACTTTTTTTCAAGTTGGTCCATGATATTTTTATCATATGTTCTGATTTCTGTTTTCATCTTTATACTTACTGCAGCCTTTCCCAATTAGACGTTGGCATTCACTTTCGCCATCCTGATGTGAGTGTCCTGAGACGACACAGAATGACAGTCTCCTCTGCTGAAGTCCTGGCTTCATGGAAGTCTGCCAAGGCTGTTCAAGGTATGGTGCTTATATATTGAGCAATATAATAGCAACCTATTGCTGCTAGGATTGTTTTTAACACAGACTGTATTTATGGGCTGGCCTTTAGCCATTTTGATGCCACGCACGTGGAATGAAAGCCTGTGGGGGAATTGCGCATTTCATTCGTAAGCAGAATGCTGAGTTTACAACAGAAGTGTGTTGCGTTGCCTTGCGTTGGGGGATCGGGGGCCGACTGGGCTAGCACACACCAGCTTGGAGCACGTGGAGCCAAAGCTTGCGCTGCAAAACCCAGGGACCCTGGGTTCAATCCCCACCCCTGCCCATTTCGATCTGGATGAGCATTGTACCGGCATGCGGTCGTGTATCACTACTGCGTGGTGCAGGTTGAAGACCCCAGGCTAGCATTCATACTGCACTGGCTAAATTGCTCATCTACAGCGAGCGACGCATCGCAACTTTGAAATGGCTGACCAACTACACGCTGTAGAGATATCCAAAGAACCCAAACAGAAGTGCGTCACTACTTGCATCCAGTCTTGCTGTGTGTTGTATCTGTATATTGTATTTGTTTATTTAGTGTTCCCAATAATGGCTGAGGCCTTCCCATTAGTAGCAACACGCAAACACGAACAAACGGCGAGGGTGGTGAACAGTGCCACTCTTGCCGCTTGCCACCGCGCCCATTAGTTTTCGGAGAGATTTTGGTCTCTGTAGTATTTGGTCATATATCGGACATGGACACAACCAGGGCACTGTACCTACAATTCAACACTTGCAAGACTTGCATGAATACACCCCGTAGGTGGTCGCACTTTCAGAGTCATTTTAATGTTGCATAAATGATAGAATGGATGCTTGGGCGAGTTGGTGAACCATATTCTACGGTGACAGCGCAGAGAAACAATCGCTCACCAGATACTCAGGAAGACAAGCACACGCACTGAACTTACAACTCGTGTATTCGACTACTTCGTTCTTCTCCTCAACCTCTGGGTTGACTTTCCAGAACGTGATAAGCAGAAAAAATAGCACAAAATACAAAAAAGTGAAGAAAAAAAAGAAAAACGAAAATAGGAAGTTCTTACAAGTCATCCCTCTCCCTCACTGCTATCCTTAAGATAGAAATTGGAGCTTTTTGTTCGAGAGCCCTATAGAAGGACTACTTATACACTTGTTCTTCAGGTGCTCTATTCTTTGCGCTTCCATTATTTCTCTTGTCAATGGGTCTCGACTCCTAGCTATTACGGAACAATTTTCAAAATGTGCTACACAACCACAATCCGGACAGTGGGTTCCCAAATTTCCAGCGGCGACTCGGTGGGTGTTATAAAAATGCTCCTTTAAACGATGATTCAAACACCTGCCAGTCTGGTCTACATAAGTAGCGTAGTAAGGAGTATGTAGGCCAGACTGGCAGGTGTTTGAAAAATCGTTTAAGGGAGCATTTTTATAATACCCACCGAGTCGTCGCTGGACATTTGAGAACCTACTGTCAGGATGTGGTTGCGTAGCACATTTTGAAAATTGTTCTGTAATAGGGAGGATTTGAGACCCACTGACAAGAAAAATAATAAAACCGCAAAAAATAGGGCATTTGAAGGACAAGTGTGTAAGTAGTCCTTCTATAACGCTGTCGACCAAAGAGCTCCAATTTCTATCTAAACGATAGCGGTGAGGGAGAGGGATGAATTGTAAGGGTTTGCTTTTTCCGTTTTTTTTCATTTGTCTTTTTCTTTTCTTTTGTCTTGTCTTTTGCTTTTTTTCTTGTATTTTGTGCTATTTCTTCTGCTTATCACGTTCTGGAAAGTCAATCCAGACGTTGAAGTAAAGAATGAAGTAGTCGAATACACAAGAGTTATCAGTTCAGCGCGTGTGCTTGTCTTACTGAGTATCTGGTGTGTGATTGTTTCCCTGCACTGTCACCATAAATATACAAAAAATTAATAATGGCATTAGCATACTTGTCGTGCCAAACCCTGTCAGGTACACTTGTTCTGAACTCTGATCTCCATGAGATCACAATACCATCGTTTCTGTTGTAGTGGCGCGGCAGACTCTATACTTGTTTTGCTTCAGTCTTTGTAAGGGGGACGCTGTAATCCGATTCTACTCATCTATGGTGTACTAGATAGCATCATATTTGCAGAGCTAGTCTTTGGTTTTTGTAGTTCCATCGAAATATTTTTCAGCTTTTAAGTTATTTGTTATTTGGCATGTAAATTTACAAGCTTATCTAGATTGAAGGCAGCAAATATCTTGCCAGCACTCATGGTACAGTTTGAAGTGTATTGCGTTAACATAATTGACCCAACCTCTCATTTTTATTTGTCAGTGCCTGTAGTGAATTCTGCATGCTACGATTGCTTTTGTTTGTTTGTTTGTTTCACATAATCTACAGCACATTTTTCACCTTTCTACTCAGTGCAGCCCTCGCCGAACAGAAGCTAGCATCGACTAGGCCGAGGTTCAGGTCCATGGCAGTCTGCAAAGGTTGTTGATGGTAAGCTGCCTTATATACACAGCTGTGTAAGAGCAGCTTGTCCTGCGTGACAATTTGGAATGCATTTTTATGTTACGGAAAGTGAAATTTCCATGGGCATACTTGCAATGTGAAACCTTACCAAGCCTGTTCTGAACTTTCATCCTCTTGAGATTTCAATACAGGCGTTTGTGCTGCCACTGGCTACTTCGGCCAGGTAGAGACTTGATCCATATGAAGGTAAACAGGTGAGTATCAACTGCTCAGTGCTGTCCGTGGTGACGTTATCTCTTTATCAGACGAATTACCACACTTGTTTGGCAAGGCATTTGAAAAGGAGAGCAAGTCAGCTGCTGCATGATGCTCCCAGTACTGGGCAGTCGAAGTTTGCTTGTTCACCTTCGTATAGATCACGACTGTACTTCAAGCTCGGCAAGTGTGACACTTATCTGATTCAGCCTAGCAGTGGTGTGCTGAGCGGTATCTGTAGAGCTAGTTGACTTGTGTACACACAGTGGCGGTGTGGTATAAAACACACCCAATTGGGAACTTTAATGCAATCTTGTGTAGTCCCATTGATGCTATGATTATAATTACACACCGTTTTATGGCGCGAAAAAAAAACGCGATGCAATCGGTTTCTTAGACTGCCTCTGCGACCTTCAAGCTTGTCTTTGTACGTTCTCCGTGGTGAAATGCCCTCTATAAGAAAAATTTAGAGAATCCTTGAGCTATATGCTGCAAAGTGAAAGCAGTTGTCCGGCCGTATTCTCCCTCTTCTGTATACTGTGCGAATACAGACGGACGCGCACTTTGGATGCTTAGAACTTAAAGGCCCCCACATAAAGCACACGGCTTAATAAGCAAAAATTATTGTGAAGTGTTCGCGGATTTGGCTTTTAAATGTCGTGCACATAGGAAGCACAATGGTGGTGTAAAGTACGCCGAAATTGTAATGGTGCACTTTAAGGTTATACACCCATTGAAAAAAGACCTTTCAGCCCTGATGTTATGGGACCCTACTAGACCTTCAAGACTTCAAACTTCAACTTCGGCAGACTTCAGACTTCAAGACTTTAGACATTGAGACTTCAGACTTCAAGACTTCAGACTTTAGGAGACTTCAGATTTCAGTACTTCAGACTACAAAATCTAGACTTCAAAACTTTAGGACTTTAGCCCTTCGGCTTAACTCCTCAGCCAACATAGCTCTGTAGAAATGCAGCTTCCCGACCGCTGTGGATCAAAATGTATGTAGGGCGTTCACCCAAACTTGCGCGCAAGCAGCTACAGGCAATGCGATCAGACCAAATAAGGACAACAGAGTTGTTTGTCGCAAAAAGGTATATTTCGAGGTACTCCAAATGCCGCTGGGTAAATTCCTGAGACGTATGGAAGTTCAACTAATAAACCGAACAGATGCACCACTCGGTGGGAACTCAACGTCGACCTCGAGGTCCGGAAACAAAGAGCGCTTCAAGGGATGGGCGCGATCGGCGCGATGCTACGGACGAGTCCGTCAAAACCGACCTCGCGGGCCCAAAACACAAAGAGCGCTCGAGGATGGGCGCGATGCTACGCTGCACGAGTCCGTCGACCACGACGCACGCACAGTAACAGCCGCAACACGGTGTCGACAAACTTCGGAGCACGAGCAGCGAAGCGCCTCTTCCTTTGCACGCTCGGCGACGGCCGAGCTGGCGACGCTTCGCCGGGCACTGGCCTTGGCTGAAGCGAGAGTGCACTGACCGCCTGGTAATCCCGAGCGACTCGAGGCGGCACTGACCCAGCTCGCCAACCTGGAGCGTGCACCACCGCTCACCAGAGTTGGCGAAAGCGGCGATCATGTTGCACCACCAAGGATGGAGAAATGCTTCCAGTGGCTGCCGGCCCACTCGGCATTCGAGGAATGAGGCGCCGGAACGCCGAAGGCTTCATCCCAGGCCGACGACGCTTGTCCGACCTTCAGCGTGGCTGCGTTCCCGGACGCACGTTTCCTGGTGAGTAGGGCCATCCGTGTGTACCACCCAGATAATCAAAACAGCCCCGTGCCGCCCAGACTTCCGAAGAACCAGCCGAGGAAAGTCGCCTATGAATGCACAGACTTGCTTGCTACAAACAGCGCCTTCGCACGAGCTCACCGAGCGCCCACAGCCAACAGGAACAAAGATTTTCCGCCGACGTACCGACCGTTGCCACCGGCAGCAAATTGACCAATCCGGACGCGGGGATGTTGGGGATGTCACAGCGACTCCACATTAATTGCGCGCCTCCCAGTCGGGCGCTGGTAAAAGCAGACTACTTTGCTTTCGGGGCACTCCAGATCCGGATGCCGTGGTCTGCGGGTCAAACCCTCTCCAAAGAGAAGGAGGGATCTTGGCAGTGCGGGGGCGAGTGCGGGGTTGCGGCCGGGACTTGCTTCGGCAGCCCGAAGACACGTTTGGAAGCCGCGATCTTATGCCGGCTAAAATGCCGGCAATTTCTCAATAAATCGCATTTTCAACGCTCCGTTTCTGATGCAACAACCAAGCGCTGTGACCTTGAATTCGTAGATATTGAAACGCTGTATACACTCAGACGGTGTGAAATGCAAGTAAAAACAAGCAATACGTATAAGTCCGTCTGCTGTCCGTCGCATATGTCACACATTTCGGACCGGCTTGGCTTACTTTTGTTGGGCCGGCGGCTGGGGCGGGGGGGGGGGGGGGGGCGAGATTGTTCGATAAAGCTAGCTCGATAGACTTCTGTCTGTTCTCAATGGGCGGCGATATGTGCGCAACGTTTGCACTCAAATAGTTTCGATCAAAGTAATATTCGCTTGCAACTGCGTCTACAGAATGAACCGATATAAAGAGCGAGACAACAGGTTTACGCACTCGCGTCACCGAAGCTGTCTGCCGATGAACAGAGCACGTTTACGCACTACCGTCTTGGGATGAATTCTACGAGGTCCTCCTGATAATGTCTGGTGGGTTTCACAGACCCTTGAACAGCCCTGGAAAGGCCACAGACCTTTTAAGACGATCCTGAAGGAACGCACACCTCTCAGAAAGATATCTTCATGGGCCCCACAGACCTACTAGAGGAGTCTTGGTGGACCCATCAGACATTTCAGGATATCCTAGAAGGCCTCTCAGAGCCTCACAGGAAATCCTAGTGGGCCTCTAGACATTTTTTTCAATAGGGCAGGGTATATCTCAGCGAAATGCGGGCCAAATCGTTTATGCCAAAACTATACATCCCACAAAAAAAAAGTATTGTGTTGTTTTGGTCCTGGGCCAGGGGCCTATTTAGAAAATTTATTACAAAAAAATGTAGTTAATAATGTGTATGTGTGCTGATTATTGTCTTTTTTTCTTCCAATTACAGCAAACACGGATGGTATCTCCAAGGAGAAGGGGTGGGATTATGTAGAGAAGCTAGTGCTTCTTTCTATGGGTACGAAGCTTTCCGAAGTAAGGTCAGAATGGAAAAAGCACCACCAAGTTCCGCCTGGTCCTGAGCAGCCACAATAATGAACACAGAATTCAGAAGAATAGTAATACGAAAGACTTACACAGGCAGCCACGCTTTTTGAGTTCGCAATGACATTTGATTATGATCAAAAATATTCCTGCTTTGCTCAAGGTCGCCTAGTTAACACACCATATTGGTGATCTTTAACGCAGCAGGAATATTTTTGACCAGAATTAAATGTTATTGTTAATTGACCAAATGTGGCTGTCTGTGTAAGTCCTTCGTGACTTTATTCTTTTTACTTGTGTGTTCATTATTTCATTTTTTTCTCATGATTTAGTCCTTCGTGTTTTTGTTTGTGTTACTTATGTGGTAATTTTTTTCCTTTTTTGAGGGTTTAGTTAAAGATATGATGCCCTCTTCATTTTCTAGTCCGGGAAACAGGTGATCTCGTCGTGTTCAAGGAGCAGTAATGACCTTTTCATCTTGTATTGCCTCCGGCGAACAATGGTGTCTGTGTGTGTGTGTGTGTGTGCAACGTACGTGGTGACAAGAGATGATTTGGGGACCGAACGGAAAAGAAGGCCAGCGAGGAGCGACTGGGGGACTTTGAACATCGCACGGTGCAACGAAAGACTTCGACGACGAGGCTAGCAAGCAAGCCCATGTCAAAACTGCTGAGCTCGACCAGAGAGGTGAATCAGGACTGTGACTGTGAGTGAGAATCAACGACTTTGGAACTTTCGTGTAGTTTACAGCTTAATTGTCGCCTCCCGTTTGTTTTATTTTAATAGGTGTCCGTGTGCTGTTACATTTTTAATTTTAATGGTTGTCCGTGTGATATTCGTTTTTTTATCATTTTTTTTTGAATGGGGGAAGTGCTAGTTTGGAGTTTTGGCGCATTTATGTATAAAACTTTTTTTGCAAACCATATTCCCTGTCTGCTCCCTCGACAACCAATCCCACTAAAGGGCTGCGACTTTCCGATGTCGAATGATATGTTAAAATGTTTTCTAACTAGTGATTGCCTGCATTTTATCTTTGTCGCATACATATTTGTCGGAATGACAAATTTTAAACCAGGCCAATAAAGATTGGTCTGTGGCCTATTTTGTAGATATATCTACGTAAATACACGTTCGGCAGTGTGGGATAGCAGTAAATTGTATATTTCGTGGATATTTGTAAAAATGCATTATACGATCCCAAGTCTGGAGCTGGAAAGTATAGTACCTGCCCCATGGCAATAATTTTCATGTGATGCTAGAAGGAGCATCACATGGAAATTGCTTTATATGGGGTGGGTACTCTATTTGACAGGCCCAAACATGGGATGATATAAAGCAGTCTATATATGGTATATAAAGAATTGGGCAGATATGGATATATAGGGAATTGTGCAGATATGACTTCATCCATCCAGATATGGCCTTATTATGCATATCTGCCCAGTTCCTTATACATTCATATCTGTATTTTTTAATATAAATCCAGATATGACATTTTTGTAAGGGTAGGATGTCACTATTAAACTATTCCTATTATTTTCCGGTGTTGCCTGATACGGTTTAATATACGGTTAGACCCACTCTGGTGAAGATCTACGGAGTGGCCAGATACGGTTCAGCTTCCGCTTCGACCAATTACGGTTGGGTTTCCGGACTGGTTATTTCCGGTTCATTTTGACGGTTTCTAAAAATCCGGTTTGCTTATGGGCCCATATGACGGATTGAAATTCCGGATTCATTCCGGTTCATTTTTGAACCGTTTTTTTTGGTAGGGTTGTTCCTCCTTAGCGTCCTCTTTGCCTATAGCTCGATGAAGTCCTTCATCGAAAGTCGTCATCGAAACCGTTCAATGAGACCTTGTTTACACTCTTCCCACTCGTGGTGGTGTTTTCCGTTTGTTTTTTGCCAGTTGGCTGCAAGGCCTGAGAGTCGAGATGTAGTGTTCAGGAGCGTCAGTGCGGGGGCTCATAGCGCTTGAGCTGCGATGCGTTCCACTTCTTGGGTTCATTGTTTAGCGTCGTCCAACAGATCAGCGGTGAATTTGGGGATCGGATTCGCGGTATCTGCCGTTGATATAATCTCTACCGGTTGTCTTTGGCTTTCTGCCAACTATTGTACCGTTAGAGCGAGTTGAGTGACGATGTTGGTCAAGCTTTGGATGTCCGTCGGTTTCATCTTTGGCGGATACGTCGGCTAGGCTTAGTGTGATTGACGACGAGTAGAAAAGGTGTCACGAACTTGAAGTTTCACGAAGTCATCGGACGTGTTGGCGAGTGTTTTCGGGGTCGTTTGTCGAGTTTTCGATGTCCGAGCACCAAGTATCGTTCATTTATTCAGTCACGAGGAAATATATAGAAAAGCAAAGTGCACCTCTTGAAGCTGCCTTGAACTTTGATAGGAGCTATCGGGGTTCCAGCCCGTAGTGTATGTCAGTTGTACTTCAGTATATTTAGTTGCATGGCTAGTTTTGACCGTTGAGCCTGCAAAGAAATTGGAACACACAAGGCAGAGCCATAATCCCGGCATTTTTTAAACGTTGGGAGATATCTCAGAGAGTCGCGCTCGAAAACGGGGAAAAACGAAGCAGAAGCGTCACCCATTATCCTTGGCGTCCCAACAGACTAGGCGGCGTTTTTTCATAGTGCTTCTTTCTTATTTGATTTTGTGGGAAGAAATTCTCCTTTCCATCTTGCTCACATCCCCGTAATCCACTCTTGCGCTGTTAAGAAAGGGGCGGAGCATACATATGAAGAAAATGTCTTCCAGACAGTAAACGCAAAAAAAGGAAAGGAGCATTTTGAAGAGTGCCGCCTGACGTTTAGGTGGGACTAGGATTTATAGAGGACACCTCTTCATGGCGCTTGCACACTAGGGACCGGCAGCAGGGCGAACGTTTGTTAAAAGACTTCGGGCAGATATAATGTATTGACCATGAAAGCAGCAAGCTGCAAACATGTAATCTGAGATCTCTGGTATATAACGCAAATCACATGTGAAGCTGTCCTAAACACACACATTCGCGCGCACAAAGGCAGTATAATATTTTTCAACCTCGAAGTCAGCCCCGAATCTAACATTTCATGCGGGCACAGGCCAGGACGTTGTTTTCCACTGGGTGCCCAGCCACTGCGGAATCCGCTGGGAACGAGGAGGCCGACCAACTGGCCAACTTCAAACACGATGACACCAAATTCTGGCTGTCCAGCGGGGATCCCTTCGAGAACGCGAAGCTTCTGGTGGCCCAGGCATCCAAAGCCAAGCATCCCGACTCGAGGTCGAGGTACGCGACGGAAGACCGCCTGCTACGCAACGGTAGGACGTCATCCGCCGCCTCCTAAGAAGCAGTGCTTGGACCCCAGTGATGTTGAAGTGCATCAGGCCGAGCGCTGACCCGGAGTGTGGGACCTGGGGAGAATGGGCGGCATCCGCTGCCTTCTCGAGTTCGCGGATCACATCGGTCAAGGAGGCGCTGCACCGACGATCCCGCAGAGCCAATGCAGGCGTTCGGTATGCCTCGCTAGGCCTTCCCTGCACAAGAAAACAGATCATTCGTCCGCATGAAATGGCAAAAACAAAAAAAAGTCCCTCAAGGCGCTACTCACCTTCTTCCATAAAAGTGGACTGCTACTATCCACGTGAGAGCCCTGAAACTGCAAGATTTCGACATAAGAAGCCCGGTCTCCCGCGCGGGGCTGTGTAACGAAGGAGAAGGCGCAAAATGGCCCGGCTGGCGTTCCCGGGCTTCCCGCGCGAGGAAAGCGGTCATCCACCAGGTGGCCAAGCCAGCCAAACGAGAGATGGCGCGCGACTCCAAAATTCGGCACGCCTAAGCAAGACGCAGCGTCCTCTTTGAGGAGTGTCGCCTAGGGCTTGTCGCCTACCGCTTTCAAAGGAGGCAGTGACAGACGGGCCTATGATTCCATACCCACGAAAGCCTCTGTTTCCTTTTCCAACTCCATCTACATCACCTACACACTCGCTAGCCCTCTCTGGAAGAGAGGTGGATTCTCTGAACCTGGATCTTTCCAAGCTGACTACACGACCTTGGTGAGCGGCCCGTCAAGAACGGGTCGACGCACCCCTCCGCCCTCCCACTCATCCTTACTTCTTCTGACTTCCCCCACCATGGCCTTTTCCGCCTTCCCTAAGAATGCGTTGGGGAACGGTCGATCGCACTGCGTGTAATAAACTTTGTCCTGGGTTGAAAGAATGTACTTGTCTGTGTTCCGTACTGTCCATGTTAATTTTAGAGCGCAGCTCTTAGGCGCCCGTTTCCGGCTAGAGCGGCGTCGCCGTCGCCGTCGGCGTAATTGCGCGGTGCATGATGGGTAAATTTTCCCGCTAAATTTAGCGGAAAATTTTCCCCGCTAAATCTAGCGGAAAATTTTCCCCACTAAATCTAGCGGGAAATTTTCCCCGCTAAATCTAGCGGGAAATTTTCCCCGCTAAATCTAGTGGAAAATTTTCCCCGCTAAATCTAGCGGAAAATTTTTCCCGCTAAATCTAGCGGAAAATTTTCCCCATTAAATCTAGCGGGAAATTTTCCCCGCTAAATCTAGCGGAAAATTTTCCCCGCTAAATCTAGCGGAAAATTTTCCCCGCTAAATCTAGCGGGAAATTTTCCCCGCTAAATCTAGCGGAAAATTTTCCCCGCTAAATCTAGCGGGAAATTTTTCCCGCTAGCGGGGAAAATTCCCCCCCTCCTCGAGGTCACGTGACCCCCACCCTCTCCGAGGTCACGTGACCCCCCCCCCCGTGCCTCCCCTCCTCCTCAAGAGCTGCGCTCTAATTCGGCGTTACAGGGAGTTGTAAACGGCTTTAACTTTTTTTCCTATCTAGTGTACTTTACCAGTACGCTCGTTAGGAATATAACACACACCGTTTTTAGATACGCCGCTGACGCCGCGGGTGCCCAGCCCGCCGCTCTCCACCACAGCGAGACAGGATACTCAGGATCGAAACGTCAGCGTTCACCACTGAGCGCCGTACCCCGCGGTATAGCGCCCGTTTCCCGCTCGCGATCGCGCTTGGGTAGCCGGCCGAACGCCCGTGCCCGCGATGTGGATGTGAAAGTCGCTCGAAAAATCAGTGTCACATTAGGTGCGTCACCAACAACATATAACGCCAAATATCCGACAGAATTGGCCGCGAGAGCTTCTGATGGCGTACTGCAGCCGATGACGAGGAGCTGACCGGGCCATCGGACGAGGAGAGCTCCACTCGGACCACACGCTGCCCAGGGCTCTTGGTTTGGGGGTCGGACGCAGGCTTGAGGGCCGGAATATAAATATAAGAGTGCGAAGTAAGGGGGTAAAAAGTTATACTGTTGCTGCTATCTGTTTGCGCGCATAGCGGCGTTGTTCTTTTCTTTTTCACAAATGTTTACTTTTGCATCGGTGGTAGTGGGCTGGCGTGAAGTGTGAAGGGCGTCGCTGGAAGAACCACGGCCAGCCGCTGGCCTGTTGAAAAGCACCAGCGGGACGGGGTGTGGAGATCCCTTGCTCTGTCGAACCTCGAACGATAATGTTCTGCCCAAGGTTACCTTCGTCTGTCAATAGGAACACCGAGTGCACGATGAGTAGAGGCTCCGGCAGGCTTGAAATATATTTTGAGGCACTACCGCCGTATATTTAAAGTGCCCAATATATGCATTCCTAGATACTATACTAACAACGTGATTTAGATCCTCTTGAAAATGTACCTTTATTTTGAATTGAATTAATATACACTAGTAGCCAATATACTTCAAGCATACTTCCAAAGTGTATTCCGATTAGGAAGGGGTTATATTAAAATAGTACTTCTTGGGTATTTCAATTATTCTCACTTCCTTATAGTCCACTAAACAATATACGAAGTTACTTTTGATAGGTTCTATTTCGCTAAGGGTGATTAGTGTGTTTTTCGTCATAATAGGAAGTTTTACAAAACGTTGTTACACCTCCGATAAGCGGCGTCCCGCGGTGTTAATAAAGTGCATCTACAACCTTCCTCATTACTTGGCATGCACCCACTTATTTGCGGGGGTCTTTTTGATGGTGCCGGAAAAACGCACACGCAGGGCGGGTGTATTTTTTAACGACCAAACTCTGTAAGTATACGACCAGGGTCGTAATGGGGTCACGTAAACGCGTGATTACTCCGCTTATTTTTCTCCCTTCGGCGTTGCTCTGGCGGCATCTGCCGTGTCATTTTGGCTGCCGACGGGTCGACTTCTCCATCCCCTGCTCGTCTTAATTTCTAAAAAAACCGGTATGAATAAAAAGTGGATACCGGCCAATATTCTTCTATGTTTCCAACTACTCTTGAGGCCACACTCGATCATGACGTGAAAGAAGTCTAGCGAGTTAAGAAATATACTGGCACCGCGCGCAGAAAACAAAATAGGCCCACATTTCATCAACATGGTTTCCGTCGAGATTTCGAACCAAAAATACGTCACAATAACCCCCCCCCCGCCCCACCCCCTCGAAGCTTATTATGGTTCGAGAATGTTTGGTAAGTGGAAACGAACTACGCCACAGCAGCCGACGAGCGATGCGGTCGGATATTGAGACCCTGGTTTTGGGTCGTAGTGGTTTGACCAAAGCATACAAACGAATGTAATTATCGCCAGCGTCCCGATTCCTGCGTGCTAAGTTCTGTGGGCTGAAAAATTGAAGCACGAGCTAGAGAAGACCAGGCATTTGCCGAGGCCACCTCCACTGCTTTTCCACTGCTAGGATCGCGGCAGAAAACAGCATGACAGTTGTATAACATCATACGGTAGGAATCAGGATACAACAAGTGTGGACGACGCGGTAAACGCAGCTGGCAGACACGTGTTTCATGCACCGTAGCGGCTCCGCCAGAGCCAACCGACCACCTTTTTTGTCGTGATGCCGACAAAGAAGACTAAACAAAAGGGTGATGGCGGAGGCAAGCTGGTGAACAATCATACTCTCTTCGTTTGGTCACTTGTCGTGGGGTTTATGAGCATAAGCCAAAATGCTACTTATTCTCACCCGAACTGAAACTTTATAGTGATGGTTAACAAAAAGAAGGTATCTTGCTCCACCTAGCCTTCCGTGACTAACAAAAAAAAGTAAAATTAGGAATAGATTACTTTAAACGCCCGGGTTAATTATTGACTTCCGAGAAGTCGGAGAAGCATGTAATATGAAGTAAAATCCCTTCACTCAAAAGAAATAATAAAGGGGAAAACTGAATTAGAGAATTGAATAGTGCACACATATTTATTGTGAACACAAACACGATCATAATATGGAATTGTTCTGCACGTGTCCACAAAACTGTGTACTGCATTGATCGATAAGTGCGAGCAAAAGAGTAGCTGGGTCATTCCACGCCAAACCGCACGACGAGGTGGCTCGACCTCCTCCGATCTTCACCGAAAAAATCACAGTGGTAGTCAGTTCTGGTGACTGTTTTGTAGGCAACTTTTTGTTTGAGCAACGTTTTTCTAAACTTTCGAGATAAGTGTCCTTTACTCATAGGACATTTCAAGCATTCTGATGGTAATTAAGTCAAAAATACGACAAAATAATATGATATCGGAAGAAGACTTAGCAATAATATACTGCTTCTTAGGTACTTTTATATAATCATAATAAAATAAAATATTTTTAAATAGTTTTAGGCCTAAGAAAACTAACACACATCATGCCATATTCATAGAATTATTAAATCAACTTAAATCTTAGACACTAATTTGAAACTTGTTTTTCTGAACAACCGCTTCTATTTTTATCTGTTAAAACATTACTACATCTTAGAAACTATTACTTTTTATTTAAAAAATATATGAATTACGTCAGTTTTCGTAAATTGAAATATTTTGGAGCAATAAAAAGAATGTTAGCCCCCAGTCTCACACAAAACTTATATATCAAAATATAGCACCAAGCTTCTACAATGAAATATCAAAAATTTAGAAAAATACTTTTTTTTAAATTTAAGAAATATTTCTTTTTCTTTCGGACAATAACACGTAATCTGGCGTGACGCTTTTGAGCAGGCTAGTTGCATGCTAGAACAAAAACGCTTGAACGCATTTCAAGTGGTGAAGACGATAATACTACGGATCGTAGCGAGCACCCTTTACAAAATGTTTTATTGATCTTTAGAACACTAACAGTGATGCGCTGCAATAATAAAACTTTTACTGTTCATTTTCAATGGGCGCTCGGTAAAGCAGACGGAGGATCCGATGGGAGCGCCAGCTGGTATGCCGAAATCACATTAATGAATGAAAGGAAACCGAAACTAAACCTGTTGAAAATTTCTTAGAATGACATAATTGGTTATAACAGTCCCAAGGGTAATAGAATATAAAAAAGGTGTTCCCAGGCTTTATTTAAATTTGATGCACGCCACGAGTAACAAAGAGTTGCAGGCGGTGGAATTTGTCGACATGATGGTGCTTGTAGACGGGGACAAAGAGGAAGAACAAGACAATACAGTGGGCAACTTGTTGACAACACAAGTTGCACTGTGTTGTCCTGTTCTTCCTCTTTGTCTCCATTGACAAGCGCTATCATATCGACAAATATTTATTATCAACTCGCCCAACAATCAGCACGGACGATTTGTTTAGGTAAAGGGCGAGCTAAAGTTTTAGCAGACAGCTGGAGCTTTTGTAGGTCCGCTAAAAATTGAGGCCTTATTTATAGCGGTCTTAGTCATTTGAAGAATAGAATTCTCGATGTTTTCACTATTCTCATCTCGTCACCAGAGGCTGCCACTAAAAACTTATTTATTCCTCAAATAGCCCAAAAGGCTCCGCTCTCTCGCAAGGGTTCCTAGCTCGTCTTTTGTTCTTTTTCTTTTTATAATTGACTTGCTATGCATCGTACAAAGAAGTGAGTCACTTGCTGAAGATCCCGCGAATATTTGTGACACGGTCTCTTTACCCGTAGGGTGGGGTCGAGGAATCTGCGAAAGAATTGAGTTTATTCTAAAAAAATCAATTTCTTCCGACAAAAGTTTCGAAGATGTAAGACAACTAAAATAATTTTTATGTGGTCAATAAAGCTTTTTTTTTTTTTCATATGACAGGGTCTTTTATTTGAATGTATTAAAATGTCAAAGTATTTAAGGGCTTACTTTATGTCGACTAGTTTATAAATGGAAGAAAAAAGAAAAGTTTCGAGTATTAGGTTGCGAGGCACTTAGGCTATGAGCGACGCGCAAGACTCATTAGGGAAGAGAACACAGAGTTCGAACCCTCGGTTTTGCGCTCAGGAGGCCATAATTCTTTACCTGATTTTGTTTTTGCATGTACGGCTCAGATTGCAAATGTCAGGCGTTCAGTCTTTCCATCACTGTAAACCTTTAGTAATAACGTTGAAGTGTGTGGGTCGCTCAATATTCACCGCCACCCGATCGGTCTCCGCCCACTCTCGCACATTTCAGTACAACCAACTCCCCAACTACATGTCGCGCGAGCTTCGAGCCGCCCTCAACACCACCCCCACCCTTCGCTTCTACATCTATTGGATCAATGGCCACGCTCTAATCCCAGGCAATGAACGAGCACATTCACTTTCTCGAGTCACTTCCACTCCGGGACCTGCGATTGACTGGCCTACGTCCTATGACCTCCAACTCCAGCGCAATTAATACCTGTCACTGTTCCTCCGAGGGGACGAGGGCAGGTCGAAAGACGAAGCGACACATAAGTAGACGAATGAAAATTAATTTACTCACAAGCACACAAAAAAAGAAGAAGCGAATGAAACTAAAATAGAGTGATTAAATATCTACAGTTACTACAGTCAGTTTCGGTCGTCTTTAAATGGGAGCTGAGAACACTCACAGTCTCGAGCGCCGATCTTGCTTGGGACGGAACCGGGCTTTGTTCTTCGATGTCACGGGTGTGGGTCCAAGCTTGCTAGGAGCTCTGGGCCGCCCAGCACCGATTCGATGATGTCGCTTGACCAACCAGGTACGCGGCCTGGGTTGACAGGAACGTTGCGAGGCCGCCCCTTCGTGTCCGTCTTCGAGCTCAAAATCCAGTGCTCCGAGCTTCTGGTGCGAGCAGCAAGCACGACGTC
Organism: Ixodes ricinus; assembly: GCA_037355805.1. Classification (NCBI taxonomy): domain Eukaryota; kingdom Metazoa; phylum Arthropoda; class Arachnida; order Ixodida; family Ixodidae; genus Ixodes; species Ixodes ricinus. Next base: position 24,782 of record JAZHYW010040021.1, read on the forward strand.
GCTCCGGCTCGATGGTGGCGAAAAGACCTGGAGCGAAGCCAGGGTTCACCAGGTGCGAAGCCTGGTCTGCCGGGAGCGTTGGCGGGTCACCTGTCGCCCTTCAGGTTCAGTCGTCGAATGTCCGCTCGAGACACACACCTCGTGCTCTCCGCTTGTCTTCAGCTCGCCGTGCTCCTTTTCTTCTTCTTCACACCTGTTGTCACTCCAAGAACGTGACATTCCCCCCACTTGAAGAGCCTCGATTTATGAGGCGTAGTATCGCTGTGCTGCTGAGATGTCGACGAGCAGACCTTGGCATCGGTGAGCACCATAGCAGCACTCACGCACACACATCCGCGCACAAAAAGCACCATGAAATAAAAGACAAGAGTTCGGATAATATTTACAGCCGTGTCACCCTGTTCAAAACACTTCTTGCACATAAAGTCTCCCTCAGCAACAGAGAACGTCCTGCTCGTCGTCACAGTCTGTCCCTTCGCGCTAGGTAATTCATTTTTTTTATCTAAACTTCTCTAAAGTTCGCGCTGGCCTTCAGCGGCACCGTTTCCGCACTCTTAACTTTGTTTCAATATTCGTAGACCATAGCTAGAGTCTCTACCTCCCTGGAGTACAAAATATTACACTATTTAGAAACCCAACCACCCGTCGGTTGGCTCTTTATACTCGACTCATGAAGTCCGCTCCTACGTTGTCTCTTCCCTTAATGTATTCAACATGAAAACTCTGATCCTGCAATGCCATGCTCCATCTCATAACTCTGCTGTTAGTATGTTTGGCTCTGTTCAAAAACTCTAACGGCGGATGGTCGGTCTGTACCCTGAAAGTTCGCCCATACAGAAACAACTTGAATCTGGGGACGGCCCATACCAACGCGAGGCATTCTTTTTCGACCGTAGCCCGGAACATCGGAGAAGATCTCTCTGAATTCTTCGATCAGCGCACGCACTTCGGCGCTTTTTATTTGGGTCCAAATTGTTGTTTACATTACCGTCCTTCCATCCTTGTCGCTTCGTCCAGCTCGGTGCGATAGGTCCAATAATGTCGATTGCTACTCCCTGAAAAGGCGTCTCGGCCGTGGGCATATTCCCCAAAGGCGCCCTGCCCACTTTGCCTTTTGACACCGAGCGCTGACAGACGTCGCAAGATCTGACGTATCTTTTGATCTCGCTTTGCATCCCCGGCCAGAAAAACTCTTCTGCCACCAGGCCCAGCGTGTTCTTTATGCCTTGGTGCCCGGACATGACGCCATCATGCGCGAGTGTCATCACCGCCGGTCTGAACTTCTTCGGGAGTACCAGTTGAATCGTCTTTCTCCCCGACGAATACTCAACAGACCTGTATAGCAGGCTGTTTTTCACAAAGAACTGGAACTTCGTCCTAGACTTCGGCCTTCTCGTGATTTGCCCAACTTCATCAAAACACCTTCTGAGCGAGTCGTCTTCTCTCTGCTCTCGAGCGAGTGCCTCTGGAGTCGTATCGATCATTGATACCTGCGGCACGTTCAGGCCTAACTCTTCGTTTTTCCTTTCTCTCCTTCGTGGGACGCTTGTGTCATGGGTTGCAGCAACTTCCGCCGAATTCGCGTGACGTGAGCCATCGTTGTTTTGCCTGCCCCAGACATCTCGTGGGCGTCCGCCCGTATCTCCGATCCTTGGTTTACCGCTGCGCCGTCAACAGGACTTTCTTCTTCCACTTCACTGGCGCTTTCCCATCCAGGATCTGGATCATCCGGACTTCGGACCTGCGGAATATTCCCCAACACCAGATCGTATAGTGGGTCACTGATACATTTCGCTAGAACCGTTCCGGTATAAAATGGCGTCTGAATCGAAATCTTCGCCTCTGGTAGGTTCTTGACTGTCCGGTCCAATAGGAAAACGGCACTCGATCTTCCGGTGAAATTCTCCGGCGGGACCAGGTCCTTCCTGACCACTACTGTATTACACCCAGTGTCCCTGAGCACTTTTATTCGCCTGTTCCCTAGGCGTCCTTCAGCCACGGGCATATTCTCTGCAAGGAACTTCGGAGCTCTCCCAACGGCTGCATTCACCACCGGAATCTTGTCTCCGTTCCTCAGCGTGACGAAGGATTCCTCTGGCTCGTCCGCGGTAGCTGTAGGCCTTGCCCACAGGCATGAGGCCTGGTGTCTTCCGTCCTGTCCCGCCTTGCACTGATTAGCCCTGTGACCCGTGCGTCCACAGTTCCAACACGCGGGTGATTTAAACCCTTGAGCTTTGCTCCGGCAATTTTCCGCTTTGTGACCCGCTTTCCCACAGAGAAAACAGCGGCTGCTTCTCCTGGAGTCGCCTTTATCATTATTAGCTGGATCTCCTACACTCAGTTTCTTTCCAGTCTCTTCTTTCTGTTTGCCACCTGTGCTCGATTGCACTTGCGCCTCTAAAAGAGGTCAGCTTTTGCTGCCACTTCATCCAAAGTTCGGCAGTCCCTCTCTTTAAGGAATACAGCTAGCTTGCTTGAGCAGGTCCCAAGAAACTGTTCCACCAGAACCGTGTCTCGTAGCGCTTCGAAGGTCTTTTCGATTTCTGACACCTCAACCCACCGATCAAAGTAACCTGCCAGCCTAGCGGCGAACTGCCTCCTAGTTTCACCCTCCTCGGGTTTAGCATCCCGAAATCTCTCACGGTATCCTTCCTTTGTGTACCTAAATCTCTGGAGCAGAGCCAGTTTTACTTTAGGATAGTCCAACGCGTCCGTGGGTGTCATGCGGCCAACCACCGTGAGCGCTTCTCCTGTCAGGCACAGGCCTAATGTCGTCGCCCATTTGTCCTGAGGCCATCCCAAACCTGTCGCCGTGCGCTCAAAACGCTGCAGGTATGCATCGAGGTCGTCCCTCCGCTCGTTGAACTGCGGGATCAACTTGTGAGGACTCCCTCGGAAAGCTTGGACTGGCGCGTCTCCGAGTCCTTCATCAGCGCCTTCCTGGTGACCCCCTCGCGCAGCGATTCTCAACTGCAATATCTCCCTTTCTTTCTCTAGGGTAGCTTGCTTAGCTAGTTCCCCCTCGCGGATGGTAGCTTGCTTAGCTAGTTCCCCCTCGCGGGTTTCCCTTGCCAACTCACGCTCGTGAGCTCTCTCCTCTCTTAATCGCGCTCTTTCGTCGTCCACCCATTTTCTCAACTCTGGCCCAGCATAGCCCAGTTCCTTTCCGACAGCCGTTAATCTCTCTACCTCCATGACCCCGGATGCCTTTCGCC
>JAZHYW010040024.1:0-10992 GCA_037355805.1 Ixodes ricinus
AGTTGCTTGCTGAAGACAGGCCGCCGACTGCGCCGAAGAAGGCCGTGGGATCCGTTTTTATGGTGTTGCCATAGAGAAATATAGTACTACGTAAAGAGCGGACACTTCCATAGGCCCCAGCGGCCCAATTCAGCGTCAGCGAGCGCACCCAGCGGCCAGTATAGTCCCTAGTTCAGTGTTGAATGGGTGGATACACGCAGTAACCACTGGCCAGATGAATGAATGGATTCAAGGCGAATCTGGCATATTTTTGTATCGGGCAGTAGCATGCGCCCTCTAGTTTAACGAGCCAGTGGTATTGTAACTAGCATGGTTTCTGTTTAAAATAGAAGTGTTTTATAATCATACCTTAATTGTACTGCAGAAGAAATGTCATCCAGCGCTCTATATAATTCAAACTGACCGCACACCGAAAACGATATTTTCACATGTGTGCTAGCTCTCTTGAAGGGACGACATGGGACACAAGGGATTGACACACAAAAGTATTTATTTTTGTAACTATGACGAGCAAAACAAACATCAACTCTGAAGGCAAGGAGTGATGTATGGTATTCATACATTACAAAAATTACAATACACATGCAGAATGTATGAATAACACGTCAACAGTTGTACAGTCGAAAAAATTACTGTATTACAGCGAGACTTACGGCGACAAATGCAATATGATGGAGGGCATTTAAAAAAATTACCATCCAAGTTCCATGAAAGGCGCTTGCACATATGACCATGTGCTGAAAGGCGCTTGCACATATGACTGGCCCAATGGCTTCTAAATTCAGTGACCGAATGCAAATGTCCGTCAACAAAGAAACTACAGTCACAATACCTCTTACATATACCGTATACCATGACAGCAACGGAAGAATGACTTGAAACCCGCACGAGACAACAAGCCGCAGAACCAACTCAACTCACACAACGAGGCAAGAGACACAGGCCAAGCAGCCGAAGTATCCGCCCTCCGTTTGCCCTCCGTCGAGTCCACGACTCCGAAGCCAACCGTCGTGCCGCAGCCATAGCCACAGCCGTTGAAGTCCTTTTTGAAAGTTTTCAAAGTTCGTAATAATTTTAAAAGTTTACTCTATACAATGAAGTTATTTATTAATATTATATATCTGACAAAAGTTCAAAATAAGTGGCACTGTTGCGCCTACTAACGGCCAGTAGAGTCCCTAACTCCTGGGCCGCGAAACGGCTTGAGTGGCCACTCTTTACGTAGTACTATATTTCTCTATGGTGTTGCATCCAGTTGCCCGGATGACGATCAACCACGTGGCCAGGCGTCAGGACGACGAGTGCTTCGTCAAATCTTCATATGTCGGCGGCCGGCAGCGATGACGATGCGCCCGGCACCGATGACGATGGTACCCGGCACCGACGACGATGGAACCCGGCACCGATGACGATGGAACCCGGCACCGATGACGATGGAACCCGGCACCGATGACGATGGAACCCGGCACCAGGAACTGCCGGAGAACGCCTGCCGAAAATGACTAGGTTAGTTGCTTGCTGAAGACAGGCCGCCGACTGCGCCGAAGAAGGCCGTGGGATCCGTTTTTATGGTGTTGCATCCAGTTGCCCGGATGACGATCAACCACGTGGCCAGGCGTCAGACGACGAGTGCTTCGTCAAATCTTCATATGTCGGCGGCCGGCAGCGATGACGATGCGCCCGGCACCGATGACGATGGTACCCGGCACCGACGACGATGGAACCCGGCACCGATGACGATGGAACCCGGCACCGATGACGATGGAACCCGGCACCGATGACGATGGAACCCGGCACCAGGAACTGCCGGAGAACGCCTGCCGAAAATGACTAGGCTAGTTGCTTGCTGAAGACAGCCGCCGACTGCGCCGAAGAAGGCCGTGGGATCCGTTTTTATGGTGTTGCATCCAGTTGCCCGGATGACGATCAACCACGTGGTCAGGCGTCAGACGACGAGGCTTCGTCAAATCTCTTCATGTCGGCGGCCGGCAGCGATGACGATGCGCCCGGCACCGATGACGATGGTACCCGGCACCGACGACGATGGAACCCGGCACCGATGACGATGGAACCCGGCACCGATGACGATGGAACCCGGCACCAGGAACCGCCGGAGAACGCCTGCCGAAAATGACTAGGGTTAGTTGCTTGCTGAAGACAGGCCGCCGACTGCGCCGAAGAAGGCCGTGGGATCCGTTTTTATGGTGTTGCATCCAGGCTGCCCGGATGACGATCAACCACGTGGCCAGGCGTCAGACGACGAGTGCTTCGTCAAATCTTCATCTGTCGGCGGCCGGCAGCGATGACGATGCGCCCCGGCACCGATGACGATGGTACCCGGCACCGACGACGATGGAACCCGGCGCCGATGACGATGGAACCCGGCACCGATGACGATGGAACCCGGCACCAGGAACCGCCGGAGAACGCCTGCCGAAAATGACTAGGTTAGTTGCTTGCTGAAGACAGGCCGCCGACTGCGCCGAAGAAGGCCGGGATCCGTTTTTATGGTGTTGCATCCAGCTGCCCGGATGACGATCAACCACGTGGCCAGGCGTCAGACGACGAGTGCTTCGTCAAATCTTCATCTGTCGGCGGCCGGCAGCGATGACGATGCGCCCGGCACCGATGACGATGGTGCCCGGCACCGACGACGATGGAACCCGGCAGCGATGACGATGGAACCCGGCACCAGGAACTGCCGGAGAACGCCTGCCGAAAATGACTAGGTTAGGTTGCTTGCTGAAGACAGGCCGCCGACTGCGCCGAAGAAGGCCGTGGGATCCGCTTTTACGGTGTTGCATCCAGTTGCCCGATGACGATCAACCACGTGGCCAGGCGTCAGACGACGAGTGCTTCGTCAACCTCTATATGTCGGCGGCCGGCAGCGATGACGATGCGCTCGGCACCGATGACGATGGTACCCGGCACCGACGACGATGGAACCCGGCACCGATGACGATGGAACCCGGCACCAGGAACTGCCGGAGAACGCCTGCCGAAAATGACCAGGTTAGTTGCTTGCTGAAGACAGGCCGCCGACTGCGCCGAAGAAGGCCGTGGATCCGTTTTGCATGGTGTTAGCATCCAGCTGCCTGGATGACGATCAACCACGTGGCCAGGCGTCCGACGACGAGTGCTTCGTCAACCTTCACATGTCGGCGGCCGGCAGCGATGACGATGCGCCCGGCACCGATGACGATGGTACCCGGCACCGACGACGATGGAACCCGGCACCGATGGACGATGGAACCCGGCACCAGGAACTCGCCGGAGAACGCCTGCCGAAAATGACCAGGTTAGTTGCTTGCCGAAGACAGGCCGCCGACTGCGCCGAAGAAGGCCGTGGGATCCGTTTTTATGGTGTTGCATCCAGTTGCCCGGATGACGATCAACCACGTGGCCAGGCGTCAGACGACGAGTGCTTCGTCAAATCTTCATCTGTCGGCGGCCGGCAGCGATGACGATGCGCCCGGCACCGATGACGATGGGAACCCGGCACCGATGACGATGGAACCCGGCACCGATGACGATGGAACCCGGCACCAGGAACTGCCGGAGAACGCCTGCCGAAAATGACTAGGTTAGTTGCTTGCTGAAGACAGGCCGCCGACTGCCAATTTTAATAATAACTAATAATAATAATAATAATAATAATATAGTTGTCGTCGTAATCCTCCTCCTCCTCATCGTCATCATCATCACTTTTTTTTAAAGAACAGAATGCGAAGGTTCTTTCACCAGCGATCTTTTGAGGGAGTCACGAGATTTTTCAATAGACCATTTGCTGTCTTACCCAAGCATCAAGCGAGAATGCAGGATTGGTGTTCCACGCTCCACACGCGCACGCCTTTCGTGTATAAAAGATTCGAAGTAAATAACCAAGAGAAAGCATTGACGAACGCGCGTGCAAGATGCCATTTGTTTTAGGTTTTTGCTTTGGAAAAGTTACTACTGCTGAGGCCAGCACGTGCGGCGCGTGGAACACCAATCCCTGCATTCCTCCTTGATGCTTGGGTAAGGACAGCAATAGGTCTTTGTATCTTAGATCGTCGCTATAGTCGGTGAAAGGTACCGTTTAATGTTCAGGACTACTGCCTTCTTATCTAGGAGGCGCTTCTCCAGCGCGAGCATTCTGCCTTTGCGCACGCGCAAGCCAAAGCCCGGCGCAAGGCAACGAGCGCGTACTGGAAGCCGACCATCTCCTATACTTCGTTTCACCTTCCGTCCAGACGCAGCGGATGCTACGAGGAAACGGGACCAATCAAGCAGCGCCAAAAGTGCAAATCACTAGGCTTGTTCTCTTTATGATTGGTTCAGCGATGAAAAACACAGACAGAACCATTACGAACACCATGATGGTGCCCTTTTGACGCTGTGTGATTCGTCATATAATCTCGTAGCATCGGCTGCGTCGATGCACGAGGCACGTGCAACGTGCAGCACTTGGGAAGATCATGGCGGCACAGCGCAGCTTTGAGCTACTTTGAGCTAGATTTCAGACGCCATGTTTTTCCCAGAAGTGGCGCGCAGCACGTGACTCGAGCATTTCCGCAACAGTGAATGGCGTAACTTTTCTTACGATAGAGGGGCTTATCATCTACTCGCTTTTTAACCTGTCACTGACTTTAGCTAACGTTGTGTTCCTACCAGATAGAAGGTAGGGTGCCCCAATGTCTTTTTGTTTAGGGTGAAGCCACTCTTTTGCCATTGAGTTATTACAATAAACACTAGAAGCTCAGCTGGCGCTAGTGTTCATGGGACTTCCGGCTGCAAATTTAAAGGGGCGATGCAACAATTTTTGTACTTTCCGCAAATACCACTTAAAACGGATCCCTGACGTTAATGACCTATGAAACACGCGTTCGTTTTTCACCCCACGCAATAGAAGTCCCAGAAAAAACTTAAGAAAAACGAGCAGCGTTCACCCTCAACTCGCAGCCAGAACAAGCGGCCACGTGATCTGGAGCGGATTATATGCCGCCAATGTTGCTCATAGCCACGCGCTGGGGTTGGCAAAGCACAGGACACGCGCTGAGTTCCAGGCATTGTTATGGCTCGGCTATTGTCGTCGTTGCAGCGATTGGACACGGGCCACTACCCGAATGCTTCTCGAGCTAGTAATTATCACGAGCCCAAATCGAGTGCCCACGCAATGCTCGGGTCCAATCTATGAACCGCATTCAAATATCGTCATATGGGTGTACTGCGATCCCCACGTTACGTCATCAAATTTTGCAAAGGAGAGATTGAATGAAAATGATCGATTTTGTCCTTGAAATTACACCGCAACAAAGGAGTTTCTTGGCCAGTGGCGTTGCGTGTGAGTATCCTTGAGTCCCAGGTGTGCCAGTAAGCTCGTGTAAAGAGAAAAACATTCCAATTGAGTATCGTTGCACCGCTCCTTTAAGCAGACAGCAAACAGTCTCCTTTTCCAGTCTTCCTGTGTATTCGTATAGACCTTTTCTGTGTACTCTCGTCCCCAGCCACCCAATAGGCGTATCCGGTATGGGCGACGAAAAATAATCCAACGTTTCAACCTGCAAATAGTAATAAAATAAAGGGGAGGCAAAACGAGAAATTGTGCCGGTTACGCTTATATCCTAAATGCCCTCTATTGGCGTGGCAGAGGCAAAACAATGTTTTCGCCCATACTGGAAGTGACGTCAATTCAAGATGGCGGCGCACTTGCAGAAAAGGTCTATAGGAAAACGTACGTGATATTTTCTCTTCGCCAGGAAATAATAGAAGTCAGCGTAGTTCCTTTACTTGGAACGGATACTATATAGCTTTATTCACGTTATAAAAGTGTAATTCTTTTAGATAATGAGTTTTTTTGTTTTTACTGAGCGACGTTTAAATTAGCAACAATTGAGTCCCGGGCCTATGTTGTACAGCATGATATGTCAATACAAGCTATAAATCAATGAGTATAAGCTATCAATACAAGCTATCAGTGATTATTCATGCACAGATTGTTACTAATCCAGTACGTGTTCTTCGTTTCATAACTCCATGCTTCGTTCTTGTCGTCTGTTTTGATTTGACACATACTGGCATCCTTTTGGTGTTTTGTCAAGCTGAGACTGTTAATAACAACAATAACTAAATAAATAAAACAAAACATTTTACAGATTTAAAAAAAAAAAAAAAAAGAAGAAGAAGAACCAGGTCGGAAGTGTTCAAAGAGGGACAAGAGCAGAGACACAACGCAACGGAGGAGACAAAAAAAAAGAAGAAGAAAAAGGAGAACTTGTACAAAGAATAGTGCAGACTCGCGTACGAAGTGAACAGTCTTCCTCGAGCTGTGAAGGCGTACACGGTTAACCACGAAATCTTACCGACAATTAAAACGAGATAAATGAGTACACAATGACCATACGGTTAACCGCAAACAAAGACTGTATAAAATGAAAGTAAAAAAAAATTTTTTTCTATTTCTTCACAATGCGTACCTGTCGTGAAAATAAAAAAACGGAGGATATCCATCTCTGAGATAGTGGGGACAAACCCTCCCGGTCAGAGGCTGAGCCTCAATAGATCGCAGTGTGGTGGCTGCTCTACTAGTACGACACCACGACAGGTGCACTAAGTCGTCTACAGACGATTTGACACCGCAGCGGTTCACACCAAAAACGAGTGCATGGGGCATCGCCGCCGCACCGTTACCTCGGCGAACGACTAATGCCCCCGCGTCCACGCGGCGTCGTCGAGCCGGGAACCGCGGCGGCCCGCCGCGATCGACCCGAGAAACTCTAACGTCACCTGTAAACGCTGCAAGTGCGCACGTTATCCGTTGCACTTTGCTTAGGCGGGACTCTGAGCTTAGAGGCGTTCGGTCGTGGAATCCCACAGGATGGTAGCTTTCGCTGCCGCTGGTCTCTCGACCAAGCACGCGAGACCAAGGGTCCGAACCTGCGGTTCCTCTCGTACTGAGCAGGATTACTATCGCAATGACCAGTCATCAGTAGGGTAAAACTAACCTGTCTCACGGGACGGTCTAAACCCAGCTCACGTTCCCTATTAGGTGGGTGAACAATCCAACGCTTAGCGAATTTCGGCTTCGCAATGATAGGAAGAGCTGACATCGAAGGATCAAAAGCGACGTCGCTGACGAACGCCTACTGCCACAAGCCAGTTATCCCTGTGGTAACTTTTCTGACACCTCTTGCTTAAAACTCTTAAAGTCAAGAGCGATCGAGGGGCCTCGCTTTCGCGGTCTGTAATCGTACTGAAAATCAAGATCAAGCAAGATTTGCCCTTTTGCTCTTACGTTGAGGTTTCTGGCCTCGCTGAGCTCGTCACTCCGGACACCTGCGTTACCATTTGACAGATGTACCGCCCTGTCCAAACTCCCCGCCTGACACTGTCTCGGAACGAGATCACGTTACCCCGGCGGGCCAACGAGAAAGGGCCTTGCACTTAGTGCTAGAAGCGTGACACTCATGGTCCGCCTTCCGCTTCACCGAGTAAGTAAAGAAACGATGAAAGTAGTGGTATTTCACTGGCGGCACGGCACAACCGCGAGGGTTCACCGGCCTCCCACTTATGCTACACTTCTCATGTCTCTTCCACAGAGTCAGACTAGAGTCAAGCTTCAACAGGGTCTTCTTTTCCTCGCTGATTTTTCCAAGCCCGTTCCCTTGGCTGTGGTTTCTGCTAGATAGCAGATAGACAGGGAATCTCGTTAATCCATTCATGCGCGTCACTAATTAGATGACGAGGCATTTACGCTCACTGCAAGAGAGTCATAGTTACTCCCGCCGTTTACTCCGCGCTTTGATGAATCTCTTCACGTTGACATTCAGAGCATCTGGCAGAAATCACATTGCGTCAACACCGACCAGCGGCCATCGCAATGCTTTGTTTTAATTAGACAGTCGGATTCCCCGGTCCGTGCCAGTTCTGAGTTGACTGTTTTTTGCCGGCCGAAGCATAGCACTTTGGGCACGAAGCCTCCAGACGCCGCGCAGCTGAGGCTTCCACAGGAAGGTCCCGACGCTGGTCCGGCTTGGCCGCGCCGCGTGAACGGCGAGCCCCGCCCAGTCCCGGTGCAGTGCTGTTCCTGCTTCAGGGTCCCCAGCCCGACCGGCTCAGTCCTCAGAGCCAATCCTTATCCCAAGCGTTACGGATCCGCTTTGCCGACTTCCTTACCTACATTGGTCCATCGACCAGAGGCTGTTCACCTTTGGAGACCTGCCGGGCGGATGTGGAGGACGGGTCCGGCACGAAAATCACACTACCTCACTCGGATTTTCAAGGGCCGACGCGAGCGCACCGGACAGCGCAAGAGCCGCACTGCTCTGCTGGAGCCACCATCCCTATCTCGGGGCGAACCCATTCCAGGGACTCGATCTCCTTACAGAGAAAAGAAAACTTCTTCCTGAGGCTCGCATCGGCGTCTCCCTGAGCTGGTTTGCGTTACCGCACTGGGCCCCGAAGGCACCAATCTCCGTGTCCGGCTCGGGATTATTAACCCGATTTTCTCTTCGGTCACTGCGGGGCTCTCTCCACTGCAAAAGTGCTCCCGCTTCGGAAAGAACTTCTCCTTTCCTTAGGACTGACTGACCCATGTTCAACTGCTAGCTCACATGGAACCCTTCTCCACTTCAGTCCTCAAGGTTCTCACTTGAGTATTTGCTAGCTACCACCAAGATTCTGCACCAGCGGCGGCTCCAGGCGGGCTCACGCCCGACACCTTCAACGCTCACCGCAGCGGCCCCTCCTACTGCTGCAGCTTAGCACCCCCTTGTTTGATGCATGCATCCGAGCAGCGGTCGGGATAGGCCTGACACTAGAGCGCCATCCATTTTCGGGGCCAGTTGCTCGGCAGCAGTTGTTACACACCCTTAGCGGGTTCCGACTTCCATGGCCACCGTCCCGCTGTCTCCAAGCAACCAACACCCTTCATGGGATCTCGCGAGCGTCCCGCATCGGGCGCCTTACCCCGGCGTTTGGTTCATCCCACAGCGCCAGTTCTGCTTACCAGTAAGCGGCCCACTTGGCACTCTCATCGCTTCCGGAGGCCTCGACCAGAAGGCCTCGACACACCCATTGAAAGTTTGAGAATAGGCTGAGGTCGTTTCGACCCCAATGCCTCTAATCATTCGCTTTACCAGGTGTGACCGGTCCCGGCAACAAGCGCCAGCCATCCTGAGTGGAAACTCGAGGGAACCAGCTACCAGATGGTTCGACTAGTCTTTCGCCCCTATACCTGGGTCGGACGATCGACTGGCACGCCGAAGCGGTTGACCTCCACCAGAGTTCCTTCTGCCTCGTCCTGCCCGGGCATAGTTCACCATCTTCGGGCGCCAACGCGTGTTCTAGCGCCGCCCCCACGACGTGAGCGTGGTGGCGTGCCGTTGCTGCCCCTTCATCGCACCCTGGGCGGCCTGGGATCGCAACTCGGCGCGGCACGAGGCCGCGCCTTCACGTTTCATTGCGCCTCTGGGTTTTGAGGGACCCATTGACTCGCGCACATGTTAGACTCCTTGGTCCGTGTTTCAAGACGGGTCGGGTGGGTTACCGACCCACTCGCCGCCAACCATGACGCAAAACCTCCGCGGAAAGAACCCGCCTCGCCGCGTTCCGCAAGTGCCGCAACACCGAATCGCCAGGGCGAATACCATGGCGTAAGGCGGCGGACCCGCTGACCCCAGCCGGGTTTCCCGCTCCGCATCCGGAGGGCATCGTTTTCGGCCTCCCGCTGGCGAGTAGCCCGTGAGGCCTGGGGCAGGTGTGACGTACTCGATTACCGGCCAGGTATAACTCCCAATGGACAGCCGTACCAGGGCCGCCGCCGGTCACCTCCAGCGGCCGGACTCAAAGTCGCTCTTAGAAGGGCACCCGTGCCCGCCGCGGCGTCCTCACCGACGGTGGAAAATGCGCGTCCTCGGAGTGCGCGGCACTGCGTGCGGTAGCCGGAACGGGCCCCCGCCAAGCGAGAGCCCGTAAGCCACGATCGCCTGACACCGCTCCACGGCCGCCACACCGAGACCGAATCCCACCCCGCCCCTCGAGCTTCGAGGGCCTCACCCGTTTTTACCTTCCAAGCGGTTTCACGTAACTCTTGAACTCTCTCTTCAAAGTTCTTTTTCAACTCTTCCCTCGCGGTACTTGGGGAACTATCGGTCTCTCGGACGTGCTTAGCCTTAGACGGAGTTTACCACCCAATTAGGCTGCACTCTCGCTAACCCGATCTACACGGGAGGTAGTTCCATCCCGGAGAGAGCAGTGGCGGAGACGGGCCTGGCACTCCACTCTGGGGCCAGCCCCCCGTTCAGGGGACTTAACCACCGCGAAGAAACTCTCGGGGAACGTTACCTCCCATACACCACATTTCCACGATCGCCGGCATGAGCCGAGGTGGATTCGGGCGCTGGGCTAGGTCCTACGTTCATGCTCGCCGCCACTAAGGGAACTCCCTGTTGGTTTCTTTTCCTCCGCGCTAGTGACATGCTTAAATCCAGCGTAAATGTCGTCTCGCCTGATGTGAGGCCGACGAATCTTTTCGAGCCATGCGCTTTCCAAAACAAACTTTGTTCTCCTTACCCTGTGTGCAAGGATGGCAATCGAAAAGTGTTGTTGCAACACGCCTGCATCGCTTTCGATCCGACAAAAAAGAAAGCGCGCAAATCCAACGGCATTCCCCTACTGGATGGCTCCTTAGTATTCATCGGGGACGCACGGCTGTCTTAGACCGGACGGAAGGCTACGACGCACGGAAACTTTCCTCCCAGAAACGTTTTTTTCTGCTCTTCCTTCGAGCAAGAAGTCTTGTGTGCAACTCAACGCCACGAGATTTTTAATGGCGGACGCCGCAGCCTCAAACGCGCTTAACGAACTCCGTCCATCCAAAGAGAAGGTTTTGCGAACAAACATCCACGCCAAAAGAAAGAAACAGAATCGATCTGAAAAGAGACCACGTTTCACATCTCCAACGCACCGGACGCCAAAAGCGCTCGCTCAACGTATGCACGGGATTTCCTGCCA
>JAZHYW010040025.1:0-25000 GCA_037355805.1 Ixodes ricinus
CTGGCCAGGTATTAGAGCCGAGATGTTTCGGTGGCGCCCTCTTCTAGCTTCCTCCGTGACGTCACGACTGGGATTTGCCTCGCCATGACGTCACCAGTGTTATTCTGGCTACTTACCATCAGGTGCGACGACGAGTTCGATGGTGTGTTTAAAGCACAGTAGAAGCTAGAGCCATCACAATCTGAAAATAACACCGTCAAGTTGACAATCTGACAGTGCCTCATATGCCCATGGTTTGACCCAACTCGTGAAAGCTGACCACAGCGACGCTTTTGGCCACGCATCGAGTGCCACTGAATAAACTACGCTTCTGTAGTAGCGAGACTTGCCCGTGCTCAATGGCTTTCGTTAAAAAACTGCTGGCTAGCGGTCTCAAGCTTTATCTTAAAATCACAGGAAACACTCTCTCCCTCCTCCACAAATGTTTCAAACAGTTTGCGACAGAGCAAAGCAATATTGCCATGAGCTTCCTAACACCGAACCTAATGCTGACGAAGCCGCACTTGTGAATCATGACGATCGGCAGTTGCGTCTCGCTCTCGCACGGGCGCCAAAATGGCGACGCCCACAACAATGTCAGGGGACCAGAGTGCTAGACGCTCTGAGCGCAAGCTCATTTAGTGGCTCTACGCACGAACACTGAAAAATGGAACATGTTGTGGTTGCCCCTTTTCCTGGAAAGGTCGATATTCCCCGCGCTCTCTGATACCATGTCGGTGACGTTTTTTTTTTTTTTGGGAACCCTTTGAAAATAGTAAGAGTGCACGTGCATAGTCTTTGATAGGCGTTGAAGATACGCGAGAGCGGAGATTCCTGAACATTCCTGATATGACGCCATGTCACGGGAAGGGAGGCTTCATCGGTACTTGTAACTATTTTCTGCAACCTCCGCTACGCAAATTAAAAACAAAATTCAATATTCGTGATGATTTGGAGGTCAAATCAAGACGATTTAACTGTTTTTACTCAAATCTCGTGAGAAAACGCAAAACGTGGCCAGTCAAGGGCGTTTTATTATCGCTCCGCACGTCGTAAAGACATTCCGCCATTAGTGAACAACAACGATGACAAGTCGAACCGCACAAGGCTTGAAGCGTGATATTGATCAGCTAACACCCGCTGTTTCTTAAAAGGTAACTGCGGTCATAACTCGAGCGAACAAGGACATGACTGATATCGATTTCCGCTGACCAAATACAAGCACTGACAAAATATTGCACCAATGAGAAAATGCAATCCGCTCAGAAAGCGCGATAACCAAAAAATGCTAATCGCCAGCTCTTTCAGCGGGCATTCGGCGGGTTGGTCGTTTGTCAAGCAACCTTGTGCTCTGATGTCATCCTCGTTTTCGAGAGAAGTTTCTTGTTCAGGCAGTGCCACTTCCCTTCTGCTTCCAGTGTGTTTCTGCTGCGTTTTCAACCGTCCCAGCGAACGACTTCTGTTTGTTATGTTATCGCTTTAGAGTCCGTAGTTCGCAATTGCCTCTTGCGGCGATCGCGCAAAAGCATTATTGACCCGGGGCTCGCTCACGCATCGTGGTGCCGGTTGCTGGCATTCGCTGGCGGCCCATAGTTCGAATCGTACCTGCTCGGAGCGAGCTGCAACGATTAGAGCTTCCACAACGATTCTGCAACGTGCATTTCACGCCACCAAGGTTGTAGTTCTTCTCCAGAAGATGCTCGTTTCGAGCCTGGAACTCATTGTAGCAAACTCGCGTTTCGGCCGGCAACTTTATGATTCTGTAGATGCCGCTCTTTCGATTTGCCCGCCCCTCCGGCACCGGTGCAGAAAACCGGTGCAGAAGAGTGCAGGTACCGTGCAATTTCGGTAGGTGCATTGAGAGACTACGCCAGGTTACTGCCGCCGTACACTTTTTGTTTGGCACCGATGCAGGAGTTGCAGGGTAAATCGAACGTGCCTAACGATTTGCTACGGACGTTGACGTCTGCAAAGCTAAAGCGGCAAAACTGCCGTAACATATTTTTTGACTGATCGGAACTGTT
Source organism: Ixodes ricinus (assembly GCA_037355805.1). Taxonomy (NCBI): domain Eukaryota; kingdom Metazoa; phylum Arthropoda; class Arachnida; order Ixodida; family Ixodidae; genus Ixodes; species Ixodes ricinus. The sequence goes on from JAZHYW010040025.1 coordinate 2,004, forward strand.
ATTGCAAACAAAGCCAGTCGCATGTTGTTGTTTTTGTGTTTTTTTTGCTGTATTTGCACGAACACGAATTTTTGCGTCACGCGATGGCCATGCAGTGCTGACCATGGAGCTACATCATGCTCCAGAAAACAGTAGTTTCGGTTTCGCCGAAATAACTCTCCAAACAAATCTTCGAGATGGGACATCGACAAAACTACGCTTGAGACACAGAACAGACAAAACACTGGACACCTCCAGTAAGTTAGGGAGACTTCCTTCACTAAAACCCGGCAGAAACGTTCCGCTGGCCGCTTACGTGTACGAAAGCGGTAGCCATTCCTACAAGCGGCGCGCCACGTCTTGCTATCGCACACGGTGCCGCAACGGTTGGCATCACGCTCCCCACTTCGCAGCAGGCGTGTGGAGGAACATTGCCGGCTTCTTGGCGGCTCCCGTGACGAGAGACATCTGCGTCATGTGTGTTTTGCTTTGTGCTTTGCTTCTAAAGGCGCTTTGACCGCCAAACGGCCGCGACGCGCTCACCGTGACAAAGCACATCTGATATGACCGCGTCGCAGCCAATGGTGCTCGCGACAGTGCCGTTTTTTGCTGATACGGGACTCTAAGTGCCGTTTCTCTCGCTGTTACTGACAACTGCCATACACGCCGCCGGTTCAGGCCAGGGGCAGTTAAGTAGCTTCCGCATTTAAACTGTCGTAATTTTGAAATCGAGTAAAATAAAGTTCCGAAAGTCCCCTTTAATCTGTCAATGACCAAGAGCCTATGTGCTCCGTCTCCACATTAAGCTCGGTCGCAGCCAACACTACGCTGCTCTTCGCTGCCAAATCACCAAGTACCAAAAAAGTTGATAGTCACCGCGGTACGTTGTATTTGTTCTTTTTCTATCGCCGGCTACATCAATCACGCATCAAATTCGGCGTCGGCCCTACGGCTATTTTTCTTTTCTGTGCGGGATTGGCTTTGCCAGGAATTGATGAGACCAATCACGCAGTCAAAACGACGAGCGCCATGGCAATGCATTTGTGGCCCTCACTCGATTGCCTCCATTGTGTGTGGTAGCGTCGACTGCTTAACGTGAAATGGAAATGTATACACAAAAGCTGCCTCCTCCACGAGAGATATGCACACCGGGGCCCTGATAGACCCTGGGCATACGTACTACGTTCCGAATCTAGAGGTATTCGTGCTCAAACAGGCTAGAGCGCGCAGAAAATGAAGAAGGAAACCTTGGAGTGACTATTTATACCGCCAATCTACGCCGTGAACGCGCTCTGCCACCCACGTTGCGCATACTCCAGCCTGCGCGGTGAAGCGACGTGCAGGCTCCTGAATATCTTCGTAAGAAAATCAAGCCGCGGAAGAATAAAAGCATCCGCAAACCCGTCCCGGAAACGCCCCTACCAGACGCCAGTGCGTCTCGCGCCGTTTTCTGCGCCAGACCTCTGTTTGCGCTGAAACTCCCATACACATCGCAGTGTAGCAGCGCGCGAAGACGTGCCGGGCCGTCAGCTTCGCATTAGCACGCCGAAGTTTGCTGACTGATTACGCAGAGCAGGCATCGCCGAGCCGGTGCCCGATTTCGGGCACGTCTAGTCTCTCTTTTTTTCATCTTCTTCTTCAACTTTTGTTATTGTTAGTACTCTGAAAGTCCCGGACGCTCGCTTTTATAGCCCCCTCTTCACCGCACGCCGAAACGCAGAGGACGCTGCAGAGCCAAGCCAGCCAATCCTGCACTGTGAAAACGCGTCACGTGACGACGCCCCCCCCCCCCCCCCCGCCCCCAGTGGCTTCCCTGTGTCCCCTCCCGCTTAGTCACGTGACACTCCCATGTAACCCTTGGATTGGCTGGGATGGCTCCCTAGCACGCGCGCTCCACCGCGAGAGTGAAGATCGGAGTGTAGCGCTGCTCATGATTTCCCTCGCCCTCCGTCACTCTGCGCTTCGCATTTGCCAAACCAGGAGGCCCCTCCGCCCGTACCCCGGTACATCTCAGGTCGTCCCGTCCCGCCATCGCGTGCCTTCATTTGCTTTCCTTTCTTTTATTTTGCTTTTATCTTTTTGAAGACACGATGGGCGAAGGCCCACGTCCTCATCGAATTCCGTTGCTTTCGGCGCAGGCGTATGGCGCTCTCTCCGGAAATGGCGTCCATCGCTGCAAATAACGCGTTTTTTTTGGGGTGGGGTCCTCTTCGGCCCAATTGATGGCTTTCTAAATGCGTCATCCGTGTAAGAAAGCTTTGATCCACGATTTTTTTTATGCGGATGGCGTTATATGGGCGACACGGACCACGTCCTTTTCTTACGCTTTTTGTTTGTTCTTTAAATGCGTGAACTCGACGGGGAGAACACGCTGCTGTGGATGCGGAATCGCTTTGGCGGCATGGTTGCCGTAACTCGCTCGCAAATCGACGTCATACGTAAACGCCTCATAAAAACGATCCGGACCATACCATTTTTGACAACGAAACTGACATTTTAAGGCGTATCTCGCCTGCCATACCAATCAAGAAACGTACCCCAGCTGACGTGCTGCAACTTTTGTGGTTTTAGGAATGCTGCGCGTCGACTTTGGCAAGCGCCAGAATGAAGCCAAATGACACGTCGTGTTCCACTAAATGTGGGGACGCGTATTTCTGGTTTATCGATAAACACGTTATCACCAATCGTTTACACGCATGCGTAAAGCCGTCATGCACCACAGCCACTAAATGAACTTCGCCTAGAATGACGGCACTTCTCTTCCCCCACAGCTCCTGTCTGCGCCGCCATCTTGGTCCTAGTAGCCAGAGCAGACGCAACTGCCGATCTTCGTGATCCAAAAGTGCGACTTTCTCTGGCAATACATTTTGTGTTAGGAAAGCTCGCGTCATGTTGGCTTTGCTCTGTCGCGAGCTGTTTACGCACTTTATGAGGGATGCGAAAGCGCTGCTCGCGATTTCAGATAAAGCTTCCCGGATAACTGGAGACCATGATTTTAAAGCCCCTTGATGGGCGTTAGCGTCGCTACTCTGAAGCGTAGCCTGTTTAGCGACTTTGATGAGTCGCAACCTGTACTCCCGGGAGGTAGGCAGGCGGCCGAGAGAGCTCCGGTGCCGTTCGGAAAGGCTCTGCCGCTGCACTGAACCCTGCACCGGCGCTGTCTCGCGCGCAGAAGGACTACAGGTGCCTTCCCACTCTGGACACTTGACGAAAACCTCCCGGAGAGAAATCCGGCGGCTATGATTGGCGGCCTCCTGGGATCTCGGGTGCCACGTTGGCCAATCATCGACCACGCCCGGGTCCTCGCCGACATTTTTTCGTCAAGTTTCCAGATCAGGGCCAGTCTGCGCGTCCGCTGAATTGGCGACAGCGGCGGTGTAACGGAACTGGCACGGGTGGGATCGGTCAACTGGTTTCCCGTAGTTCGTTGCAACATTTGTACGATATGCAAGAGGATACTGTATCCATAAAATGCTTAGCTACCACAAAACAAAAAGCGTCTCTACCAGTGGCCTTTCTCGGTAAAATACTGCTCAGGGGTGACGTTAATGAACACCCTCGAGCCGAGTATCGATTCAATAAACGTATATATTTTCCCTTCCAGACTTCTGTATGGCGTGACAGGGCTAAAGGCCAGTCCATCCCTTGAGAGCTTTTAACCTTTGCTTCGACCATTAAGCACTAAATAGATAAACTTATTAATATTATAGACGCATGTTTCGCTGTCTTCTTTGATGCTTTGCTTGAAAAATGATGCGTTTTGTTGTAGAATCAACACTTTGGTTCCCGGAAAGCGCAGGACTGTTTCGGGAACCGTTAGCTTTAATTTCGGTAAGACGCGTTCCGCCATATTTATAAAAAAGTGTCCGCCGATCTTCTCCCTCTTCGTTTTCACGCAGGAAAGTTTTAGTTATTGTCATTGTTCTGGGCCAGTGACGGGCTGCATGTATACATGTGGCGATTGGCTCCGTCGACGACAGTATATTGCAGCATGGCCGGAGACGCATTTTGAACCGCGCCAAACCCGCGCCAGTCAGATTTGCTATCTTTCAGAGTCGCCCCGGTGACATCTATTTGCGGATATTTTTAAGCCAACAACGGATCAAATTCTTAATTGCCAGATAGACTCCAGTACAAATAAAAGCCGGTGCGTATGAAAATCGCAGCTTAGCGTGACGCTCGTGCGTTACGCCGTGACACCCGGCTGGCGCAGTCAATCAGGCCGCCGAATGAGAACTGGCAGCAAGCTAAAAGACTGCCTCGCGTATCAGAAAGGACATAGGACATCGTGTTAGTGAGACACTGCGTACAGTACAAGATTTTCGAACCGGAAATGCATCACTGCAAAGCGCCTCATAGGGGACCAGCTCATCGGCCGATTGTATCATATCTAAAACGGAAGATGAAAAATACAGAGGTCACTATCTCTGGTAGTTCACAAAAAGCTTCGGGAGCACAGGATTTAGCTGGCTAAAGCAAAAGCTTCGGTGTCGCTTGCATTCTTTCGAAGCTTCTGTACTTCGCCGACCGGCTGGGTCCAGGACGCAGCCGATGCTACAAGCGCGGGCGCGTGACCGTGAACAGTGCCTGCACTGCACGAGCGCGCGTAGCAGCTTGCGGGGCGCTGAGCTCCAGCGGGCTTCCAGGCAGCAGCACCGGCACCGTACTGGACCCAGGCTGAAACGAAGTACGCGCCTCAACCTCCTCGTGCTCCTGAATCCACATAAAATAAAACTTTGTTTGACTGTCACCGCAGTTCCTGTCGTCCTCAAGTTGGACGGCCAGCGGGAGCGTATCAACGCTAATTAAGTTTAATTCGCCAGAGCCGTCAGTTAGGGGTAATCTGTCTTCCTGTCGACAACAGCAACAGCCATGGCTTTGCGTGAAACACTGGCTCACACCCATCAGTTGCGGTACACGTAAGCTGCTTGCGGCCGATGTGGCGGTCAGAAAAAAACACGGCGCAAACTTGCACGCGTCGGTCATGTCGCGCTGCTGACTGATCATGTAATTTCTGGTAACGTAGGTTATCAGCTCCGTTCGATCTTCATAGTAGAACGCATCACCGCTAATCGCGGGATGACAAAATGTAGTGAGCGTGAGCAGGTGGAGAGTGCGTGCGGCATCAAAGCGCCGAGCTGCGATTGCAAGGATTAGTGGGTTTATACGCGCAAAGGGCTAGAGCTGCCTTTCGTGCTGAGCAAACGTTTGCGCCAACACACTGGGCGAACAGTTCAGTTGAGGTAGACATGGACAAGCGCCACGTCCTCGCCTCCCATCGTATGCCTTCTATCAGGCCGGACATGTGCGCATTGTCTGGCCTCTTGCTCATTCTGACTGATAAGTAGGAAACAGCGCAGGTGACCGTTGCGTCTCCAAACACTAACTCTACCAATTAGGGCTCGGCAGTCTTGGTGCCAACTTCTGCACGCTCCCTCCAGCCCCTGGCTCCCTGACGCGGTATAACGACTCTGCAGCTCGTCTGCGATTTTACCTCAAGGTATGTTTTTATTTAATGCTGTTCCTCTGCGGTAGCGGAGCAGATCAGTGCAGAGAACACAACCAACATTTCTTTTTTCATCTATTTTTTTCTCACTCTATAGGTAAGTGTCTGAAATAGTCCAGGATAGGAATCTGAATTGGGCCGTAAAAATCAGGGAGCCTGCACGCATGCAATCTAAATCCTCTTCGTCAAAGATGTTATTTCACAAGTCGGTTTCTCATCGTAAAATTACAAAGCGTAGCTCTTTTTTTTTGTAAAAAATGGGGCCATGAAATTTGCCCAAGATAACGGCCGATTCGGCAGCCACGCAGACCGACAAGAGATCAAGGCCGGGGCGCGTTTAGCGCACGCGCTTGATAGATGGCATCAGGTGTACCAGTCCCGGAAGCGTGTAGCTGTAAACCAGCAGAAAGATGGAGAACAGAAATGCCCTGGCAGCTAGAGCGCCGTTGTTATGCCAACCGAGTTTTTTTATCTACGTTTTCGCTGATCCTTTACGTGTTGCTGTATTTTAAAGGTTTATTACAAATATGCATTAAAGGTGCATCTTTATTGCAGATAGATCACGGTCGTTGCCAGAGTGGTTTCGATATTCTCGATAAGGAGCGCGCGCCATCAAATTCAATGTGATGGGGCGCGCTTGGCTGCGCCAGCCACGCAAGCGATCGCACCCAGATTTCGCGGTCCGTGTGTCAGCCGCCGTCGCCGTTGACTCTGAGCAAGTTTTTCGCACTATTTTTACGAAAAAGCTAAGCTCTGCAATTTTACCCAGAAGAAAGCACCGCTTGTGAAATGGACCTCCTGACGAAAAATTATGATTGCTTCGTGCAGGCGGCAAAGCGATAAATACGGCCGCTTCAGATCCGGAGCCTGGTATGTCGAGACACCCTACAGACGGATTGCAAGGATGGCACCCCGACTGGTGTGACCCAATAATGTGGGCACGGAGACTTGCAGGCTTGAGCATAGCTTTGGCGAGCGTTTGAAATTGCGCGGAGCTTGTCCGCACGAGCAAAGACATGGCGGCGGCCAGTGGCCTTGTTTGCGCAATCGTCACTATACTCTTATTCACTTATGAGCTGAGACTGACAGCCAGCCATGTCGCTGGCTGGGCGTCACTACTCGGCTTTGAGACGGCACATTTCCTTAGCAGCTGAGTCGCCCCCTGCAGATGGGCACTATCGAAAGGCAAGCGACCTCGAGCCTTGCCGATGGCATTCGGCTGCGGCCTCGTCGGCAAAGGGTGAACGGGAGTATAGATGCACACCTGCGCGTGCCCTTGTTTGCGGGGGCAAGCGAGCTATTATCACTGCACTCAATCGGCAAACCGTACAGCGAGAGGTCCGAAAGACGGCTCAAGCTTAAACACGTGATTTGTCGCGAGAACAATAGAGCATTGAACCCCACTTTGGCATTCATCCTGCAGATATCGCGTTTCGAGACCAATTCCCTTTCTTTTTGCTTCGTCCTGTCCCTACTCTGCTTAGCGAATTGTGAAGCAAACCATAGTCGGTAACGGGCTAAGGGACAGGTGCCACTGAGCCGCACATGCAATCGTAAATTCACCGCCTGAATGAATCACTTAACGCTCGTACCAACAAACACTTATGTTTTTTTTTTCTTGTTTCTGTTCACGCAACAACAGACCTTTCCCCCCCCCCCCCGCAAAAAAAAAAAGAACGAAGATTTTTTGCGATTTTTATACACGGAAGCCCGGAAGAAGCTGCCATGCAGGATCTCGGAGCCGGTGACAAGCCACCCATGCCTCCACGGCTAAGACTACTGCTATCACAAATAAGCTACGCTTCTTGTGAGTAAACGTACACTTGCCCATATTGTGGATAGTTAAAATAGCATGCTTGCTAACTTATTTGAAGTTTTATCTGAAATCCCCATGTGAAACGCTTCGCCGCCTCCACAAATGTTGAAACAGTTTTATGACAGAGCAGTAAAGCAATATTACGTGAGCATTTGCTTTACACCGAACCTAATGCTGAAGAAGTCGCGCACTCTGAATCGCGACGATCGGCAGTTGCGTCTGCTGCAGCACAAGCTTCAAAATGGTTGGCAGATCGTATAACAATGTCAGGTACAGAGTGCCGATGCTCTACTATACTTCCGTTTCACCTTATGTTGTACGCAGCGAAGGCAGGAAGCGCGAGCTCGCGCGTTGGCAGCTGCCCTTGGTGCACGAGAGCTTGGGCCGCCGTGGTGTGCCGCAGGTGCAAGAAGCTCGCGCGCGTAGCGCTTCCTGCGGTACAACAGCTAGCTGCGAAACCAGTGCTGCTGGCACACCTCAGTGGGTCTGCCATGGCCCTTGGCCGCGAATGGCGACGCAGCTGACCGTCGGGCAACGGCACTAATGCTGCGCGTGTCTACAACGAGTGGTTGGCGGTGGCTTGCAAACAGATTGTGCTGCCGCTTCTGTTTCACCTTATGTGCGTAGGCTGTGTAGCGCTGGAAGCGCGATAACGGCGCGAAAGCGCTCGGTGCGTTCGAGGCTTTGCTCGAGCGCGCGCGGGCTGGGGAAGACAACGCAAAAGCGCTGGTCTCGCGCTCTAGCTTTGCGACTCACGCTCGCAGATAAGGTGAAACGAAGTATAAAGTGCGCTCTTTTCTGATTCCCGAGAACCCGGCGCAGGCTGGGATCACCCAGCCAATGCACTAGGAGGCTGTTGGCAAAGGACAACAACGAGTGCGCTGAGTTCTAGTATTTTCACTGGTAGGCATGGGCTCATTTCCTTCATTCAAGGGGTTGGACAGGAGCTTACCAGGCCAGAATTTTCGTTGCGACGATTGATTGTCCCAGGCCGGTATTGAGTGTCCACGCCATGCTTACGCGTACAACCAACGAGGAAACCGTCAGATTGTGGACTACGCCGCTAATCGTTGCCCCTAGCAGCAACATCAGCAGTGCCGCCAGAAGGGCAGAAAATTGCGCTCACGTCCACCATTGCCTTTAATTTGCACACCCCGACAAAAAAAAGCTTCCTCGGTTCGGGTGATCTGCAGGAAGTAGCCGCCGATGATTTGCTCGAATAATAGCCGCATTCTCGCTTACGAGCGAAACCCTCGCGGTATGCTTTCCTCCGTTGCGAGCAGACAAATACAACTGAGTCATCACGGCATCCCGCATAGAGGCGCAGCGATAACGAGGTAACGAGAACGATTCCCAGTGAAAATGCTCACCTGAGCAGATGGCATAATTTTGCCCATCGGTAACTTCATCTTCGTCCCATAAATCACGCCGCCATTTTGTGCCCGCTCACGCGTGATTCGCTATCCCCGACGATCCGCGTGGAAAAACAGACCCGGCAGAGCTTTGTTCATAAACGGCATCTATTCACGCGGGGATTGCTTCGGGGGAGCGAATGACCGTGACGTTAGTGATCCGAGGAGACCAGCCGGGTTCCCTACCCGACTGAGTGGATACGATCGGCGGGAATACTGAGAGGGATCGCCAGATGTTATCAGACGCATTCACGGTCGCGTTACGCGCAACCAGCTTAGGCTCGGGGCAAGCGCTGGACGCGGTAGAAAAAGAGGCGTGGCGGCGCGAGACGGCAATACGCGACTGGCGGCAGCACTGCGACAGATGCAAAAGACGACGAACTCACGTTCTTGCGAAAAAATGTGCTTTCGTAAACGAGTGCATGACACACAAAGAAGGCGATGAAATCCAAACCCAGCTTACTAGGAGCGGCCAGGCGACATGCGTGAATATGTAACGGCACATTAATACTTTAGTTCCATAAGTCATTCTAATAAAAAAACCATCTCCAGAACTCACATGTCATCATATACTTTCTGTGTAAGAGTCATACAAATTAGGAGGCCCTGGAGAAGACCAGCCTCCTGCGTTAAGCCTTATGTTCAACTGTTTTTGTTCACTCTCCGTCCTGTGGAAACGCATGCAGGGGGTACCTTCACGCACATCGTATTTGCCGCGCCACGGTGTTCTTCCGCAGCGCAGAGCCCGTCTTCTTTCATCGCCGTCTACCATGGCAACGAAAGCCGAACGGTCGTAGCATCGCATCGGTATCGCCAGCGTAAGCCGTCTGTTAGCCAGGAGTTTAATAGTTCTAGTAGACGAGACGGGCGCATGCGCTGTCACGCGCAGGCGGGGTGCCACCGCAGGCAGGGGCGGGTTAGCACAGCTCCCCAGTGACACTGCCCGTCACGCAAAGGAACATTGAACGTTCGTTCCCATAGTGATGACGAGTAAAAGCGGGCAGTGTCTTTATGCTGCGGGCGGTACATGCTCGCGCAGCGATACGAGGTGCTGTTGGCAGGCGCTTTCCCGCATACTTTTGTTGTGCAGAAGACACGAACAAAAAAGCCTGGTATTGCTGGGACTTAACCCAGAAGGGTGCTCTTCTCCAGCGCGAAGCTTTCACGCCTTTGATGAAGCTTGCGTCGCACGCGCAGCCCAAGCCCAGCGTAAGACTGCGAGTGAGTGCTGAAGCACTGCCTCCTCTGTACTCGCTGTGCTCCGGCAGTTCGACGACGGAGCCGCCATAGAGTCTCCGGTCCTGCCAGACGCGGAGCGCGAGGATCTGGCTTCAGCACAGAGCATCAGTCCAGCCATTTCTCGGGGAACCTGAACGCCGCGTCAGCTTTGCGGCGGCGAGTGACCAAACACGCCCGGTCGCCTGGGGAAGAAGTGTGGTTCGGCGTTGCAATCTCGCCGCAGGGAGGCGCCGATGCGCTGGCCTCCCCTCTCATCCGTAGTCTGCCGTCTCAATTTTTTCACTTCGACGGCCGCTTCTCGTGGCGATCTACGCAGGACTTAGTCAGTAGCATGGGAGGCTATGGTTGAGGCGGCGCCTACCAAGAACGATCGAAAGCGCTGGCTAGCGCCGAGAGATGTTGACGTCGCCAGCGTGAGACCGACGCGTGACGCAGCCCGACGACGAGTGCGGCGATGAGCACTCGGCCGGAGTCTCGTGCCCAATCAGCGCGTCGAAAAGGACACTCGTCATCGGGGTCGGGTCCGTGATGACGTTCCGAGGGAAGAATCGGTGCGGCGGCAGCGCTCATTATTCTTGAATGGCGTAGAGCTGACGACGCAGCCGTTCACTAACACTGCCGTATCCACTCCAGACGCTATCACACTTTACAGCAATCCCCGTCACGCATTTCATTCCCGGTAATGCGAAATAACCCACGTCATGCCCTAGGAAATCTTCCCGTAGATGCAAATGCGAACATCATGCATTATTTATTTAGCCATTCTTCGATTTCTGCTTTCGAAATACTTTTCGCTGCGTTTTTTTATTAATATATGTGTTGCCCCGATGATAATCTGACCGGGTGACAAAAATGGCTGGGTAGAGAGCAATAAAAAGAAATGAAAAACGCATCGTTCTTCTATTTCCGAGTTCTCAAAGGTCTTTAACGCTCGATCTTATTTCTTCAGCATAAACATTTCTCCCTGCTAGCGTATCAGTGTTTCCCTTCCCGCGAGTCGTGGATACATGTTTTTGTTCACTCGTTCCCAGACGATGCACGTAGCTCGATGATAGCGCTTCATTTCTTCGCATCAGGAACATACTCCGCTTGCGTGCCGTCGCATCGTTATATGCACATACATATCTGACTGGGAAGAAAGCTGCCGTTGCTAGTTCTCTCTTACCAATTCAGCGTGTCGTGGCAGAACATTGAAAGAGAAAAAACGACAAACGATCAAGGACGGGCGAATCCGTGACAGGCGACGCCATAAAAGTCCACCGCTCTTTAATCCCTGCTTATTGTTGTTTTTTTCGCGCAGCATCGAGTCTGCAATCCGGCAACCGTGATCCAGTGCGTAAAAAAGAAAGAAAAAAAAAACGCGGTCTCACGACCAAACGAGCTTTTCCGCAAATTCTATTTTCACGTCGGGCAATCATGGTAGAGAAGGGGGAAGGCAAAAGCAAAAAAAAGAAACGAAGACACATTTTTTCGGTTATTAGAGAGAAACGTTAAAAGGAAACAAAAAGAAGGTCTGCTCGCCTGCGGCGAGATATGGCGAGATTTAGCACTTGTGAGCATGACATACACAAGTACACACACACACAAAGAGCGAGGGGCGAAAACACGAGACACGCGAACCTCATAAACCCAGTTAAAACAGCAATCTCGCTTTTCCGCCCAGCCTCTGCGTATTATATGGCCGCTGTCGGCAAAAAAAAAAATTACGCCGCCGGAGACATGTTTAATTAAGCCGATCTGATGGGAGACACCACTCGGCGATAGTGGAAAGTGCCGACAAACATGGCTCGTCCGACATAAAAAAAGCCGGCTACAGGGGAAATGACGTCGTCTGCGTTGACGTCGCCTGTACCTTACGTAATTACGTTGACGCGACGATGCGACGTAGCCAAGGACAAAGTGAGCACCGCCTCGCCGAGATTCGCACAGGGCCGTACGCCTGCATCCCGGCGCAAGCGGATTTCGTTGACTACGGTACATCTCAGGATTTGGATTGTCATCGCAGGCGTTGCCGTGCGATCGCCTCGCTCGTGGGTTGGCGAGTGCTGTGAAGCCACCAATGTCTGCGGCCCTAATTTTCGCGAGATTTCGCGATTAAAAAAGTTGTCGCGAGCACTTAGGCAGCGCGAACATTTTAAGAAAGGTTCGATTTTGAAAAGAGATGCTTCAACCGCAAGCTCTGTTCGCAGTTTTGATGTGGATGTTACTCTTCCATTTGAATCCGCATTGCAGCACCTGGACCTCGTGCAATGTCGCATTCTCGAATGCGCGCCATGGCAATGTCAGGCTGGTCACGAAGCTAAACGCCACGCCTGTCAGCCACACTGGCATGTAGTGTTGATGAAGTCGTCAAGCTCACACTTGGAGACTGTCCTTCCTTTGTTTGTCAGCTGACCCAGCAATGGTATTCGCATACCAAAACGTGAACTTTTTCTTCATTTCAGACTTGAATATGCTATTGAAGCAAACATCGAGGGGCTGGAGGTGGCTTGTGCATCCTGCAGGTATAAACAAGCAAAGAATGTTATTCTCTCGAAGCTTTTGTAGCACACTGTCCGTTCGATGAGCTGCGAACACGTCGAATATACACAGAGCCTTGGCGTCAGAGTAGTCCAAAGTCTTTCTTTGCTGGTCCAAACAGGTATGATAATGGTGTCCATGTACCGCAGCATTGTGTCGGTCGTGCTCCAGTGGTTTGGGGAATGCCAGATGTCTCAGGAGTCCGGAAAATCTATCGCTGCATGGCATCTCGTTGTCTTCCCCATGTATATAACCTGTGGCGGCAGGACAGCTCCGCCGAGGGCAAGGTAAACAGGACAGTAATCTCTTTTGTCGTCACGTCCCACCACGGAGACTTCCGCCGAGAGCACTCGTTCTTCGAAGAGTCCAGTCGCTTAACGGCACTAGCATGGAACCTGTTTGGTCCCAGTTAATGATCATGTCTTCTGCAATTTTATTTTCGCGAACGACATTTTCTACCCTTGCTAGAAACTTGCTCTTGATGTTTTCCAAATCCGTTGGAACTTTCATCTCTGTTCGCGTTGCTTTTCTACGAACAAGATTCATTCTTTTCATCATAGACTCGGCCCACTTCCGGTCAGGTAGTTAACGAGCCACCGTTCTCAGGAAGCTTACTCGGCTGTTTCACCTTACGATTCCCCAAGCAGCGGCGATAATGATCGTACGATTAACGATTCCTCCTTCTTGAAGTTTCCGAATGTAATCTTGCACGTCTTGATCCACGTTGCCGAGCTTCAGCTTTTTCCCCGTGTTGCAAGCGGCAGCATTTCAAGGGCGACTCGCTGAGTTTGATTTACGTGGGTACGAATCTCTCATAGAGCGAACGGTGCTTTCACTTACAGGGTGTCCCAGGATTCTTGTCATCTTGATTGTGGCTGCTGTGTTGCCTTGCTCCAGTGCAAGACGGGCGATCTTGGCTCGCGTTGTCTCGTCGTACGTCCATGCAGGTTTTCTTCGCTTGCTTGGATTGGCGTCTTGTTGAGGGCATTGTACAACAAGGTTGTTGGCGGCTGCGCATGCCTCTTCGTCAGAGGGCTTCACGTAAGACTGAGGTTCTGGAAGCAAAATTCCCACATTCACAGGCTTAAACCAGCGGTACAAGCTCATCTCTGAACCACGCCGATCCACAGGCAGTAAGAATCTGTAGAGGCGAATTTTCTTAACCTGGTTAAATAGGGACGGAAAAGGGGAGGAAACCCCAAAACAACCCTCTTTGCGCAGTGTATACCCTCCGATAGGATAATGACAACCTCCGCGGCAATCTCCTCTCCTCTTATCTTTGAACCCTGCCCGTCCGACCCAGTTCGAACAGAACGCATCTTTTCTTCCCGGACCACGCTTAGAGATTTGAAGGACAAGTGAAACGGAAATGTTAATTTCCGTGTCACTTGTCGTCTGGGCCCACATCGCACCGGTGCAGTGCGGTTCGTGGTACACGGAAGGCTGGAGAGGGGAGCCTCCTTCTCTCCTTGCCAGTCTTTCGTGTACTAAAGTGGAAAGAGTTTACTGCACTGGACGGGTGCGGTGCTGGCCCATGACGAATTGGCCATTAGGCTTTGAAATGAACTTGTCCTTCAACCTACAGTAGATACAATAGGACACAACGTGGGGGAGGGGGGCGGGGGGGGGAAGAGAGTTCGGAGGACGCTTCTTGTCAAGACTGCCAAGGTCACTGGATTTTCCATTCCTCGGCACCCCATTTCGCGAAATTAAGTGGCCGCGAACATGCAGCCTCAGATCGAGAACTCGCGAATTTAAGTGGCCGCGAATATGTCGCCTTTGCCGATTCGCGAAATATTGGGGCCGCGAAATTAAAGTGGTTTACAGTACTCCAATTGGCTGGCGTAGGCGATCATATGACAAGGTGAACAACCAATGGCGTTTTTTTGGAAGTGGAGGTGTTCGTACCCTTATCAAAAGGCTCTTTTTGTTTCCCGCTTGTCATCTCTAAACTCTGTGACGGATCTTGAAGCACTCACTGAACCTTCACTGGAAGCTAAGAAACTCATGTGTACATAGCTGAAGCCTAGATAATCATCGTATACTTCCTTTCACCTTGCTATGTCTCCGCATATACACCAACTCATATTTACAAACAAACCGGAGCGCCCGGAGCGCCTCTAGCGGACGCCTCCGGCGCCGCGCATGCGCGATGGGGTGTGGGCAAGAAGCTCGCCGTCGCCCATAAACACACCATTGAAATGCGATGTTGTCGGCGTCAGTGTGAGTCCCCCTGCCCTTCTTCGCGTTCGAATTGTTGGTTCTACGTCTTCCTGGCGATGTCTGACTATCTTGAGTGGAGTCACCGAAATTACCGAGGCTCGTTACACCGCAAAACTTCGCGTGAATAATGTGACATGTGGCGATTCATTCCGCGTGGACGCCGCAGAATGTACGCTAAAGCCTGATTCGCATGATGAGATTTCGCTCGGAATTTTCAGTCGCGACGCCGCTCGGGCTGCAAAAAGCGTGAACCGTAGCTGAGATGGTCGACGTCGATACTGAAAATCGCAAGCAGAATCGGACCAACTGAATTAGGCATAACAAGCTCGGTGATGGTCGCTGGTAACAATGATCAACATCTCCTTGTATCTACTGTTTACATCAAGCCTGCTTACAAACCTTCAAATTTAAGTCTTTTGAGGCCTGCACTTACTTATCGCGAGTACCGGGCCAACATTTGGTCTACGGACCGGCGTCGTCTAAGAGAGCAGACGACAAGCAGAAACGTTTGAAAGAGCAGACGACAGTTCGAACAATCAAGCGGCCGTTTGAACTTGAAGACGCACTGAACGTAGTCCGCAGGTGGTCCGCACAACTTGATGGTTTTCTGGCGTTCATGTTGGAACAAAACAAATAAATCTGATGACCACAAGTCTCCGTGAATCCAACCCAAAGTGCTTCCCGCCCAAGCAATCGTTGTCCGACGGCGTCTGCTTTTCCCTTTTCACGGCACATATGACATATCCAGATTCTCGGACGGACCGAGCACGTGAAAACTGACCTTCAAACCTTTCTCGACACTTTTGGTACGGCCCCAGTCGCGGCGTTTTGACGAGAAGGCAGGTTTTTGTCTGATTCCTTTCAAAACAACGCAGGAATACACGTCTGGCATGGGGACTTCTGCCCACAGCCCCAGACCGGAAGTGCGGCCGACGCGCCACCACCGCGCCGTGACGTCACAGAGATGAGTTCGTGTATATTTGATGTGCTGAACACGACGGATGTCTGGCCAGACGGATGCATTTTTCAGGAATTTATTGGAAGACTAAATGAAACCCGTACTTTTGGGCCAGATGTTAGCTCTGCCCCATATGGTTAACATTTATTATCAAAGCACTCTTGGACTCCGTACGAAAGCAGAAGAATACATTATCAGTGTTCTGCATAGCTATCCGAAAATTCCAAATACTGTATGTTTGACCGAAACGTGGCTGCACGACACTGTTGTTAATATGGATTACTTTCCGGTAACCTAAAATGTATATAGGCAGGATAGAGATTATATAAAAAAAACTAAACGAATGTACGGAGGCGGAGTGCTCATTGCGGTGCACTCAAAAAAGCCGTGCGTCTGCTCGCACAATACTGAGAGCAATCACCGCCACTTACGGAGGCAGCTCGGCGAATGACGATGCCGAAACATATGTTTAGACAAAAAACGCAGTTTGAGTTGTGACATCAAGCAATGCATGCGTCACGCTTGCATTGCTTAATGTCACAACTCAGACTGCGTTTTTCGGTCTAAACATATGTTTCGGCATCGTCATTCGCCGAGCTGCCTCCGTAAGTGGCGGTGATTGGCTCTCCGAGTGTTGTGCGGGAAAGTGAACGCACGGGCTTTTTTAGAGTGTGAGTGGTCGCTTAAAATCGCATAGGAGGTACGGCCTTGAGCTTTGTGATGAATGTGCTTTGGTAGAGTTGCTCACAAAGGATGGTTTTAATATGCTGATTGGCAATTATTACTTCCCGCCATTGCACAATCACTCGCCTTTCATTATGCATTTCGAAAAAATGCAGGGAAACATTAAGTTTACGGCGTTCAGGGTGCAGATGCTTGGTGATTTTAATATTCCTGGGCTTCTGGTGCCAATTCTGAAACCACAAAAGAAGCCTCATCTTTATTTGAATTTGTTCACTTTAACTGTCTATATCAGTTAAATCGCCTTAGAAACAAGGCGGGAAATATGTTAGAGCTTTTCCTGTCTAGCTCACTTGAAAACGCTGTCACGCCCGCTTGTCAGATCGACGACCTTCATCCGCCATGCATTGCTCTTGGCAGTTATCTCCGCATGTCAATGCAAATAAACAATCTTCGATCTTTGATTTAAGAAAATGTAATTACCTTAGTACGTATAGGTACCTTGCAAGTTATGATTGGGCAGATCATACGCAAGACGCTTCCGTACAATCAGAAGTTAGCAAATTAACTTTGATCGTTCATGAAGCATTAGACCAACATACAGCAAAGAAAGTAATTGGAGCATCCAAATATCCTTCTTGGTTTTCTTGTGAATTAGAATTATATTTACAAACAAAAAATTACACCGTTATCATAGGCAATATAAAAAGTGAGCTTTTTATATTTTTTATGTCAGGTTTGCCGTTTGCCGCGCATTAGTGAAGAAGCTGCTCAAGCGGAACAAGTGAGCTTTATTCGAATCGTTGAATGCAACCAGAAAAAGCGATTCCGAAGCATTTTGGCCGTTCGCATTACATCATGTAAGAAAAAAGAACGGAGAAATCATCTTATATCATAATTTTTTTATCATACTTTAAGTAAAAAGGTTGCTAATATTTTTTAAATCACTTTAGCTCTTGTTTTTCTTTGAATTCACCAACAAATAAAAATAATTATTGAACAATTAACAGCCTAGATTTCTTTTCCTTTTGCGATATCAGTGACAATGTGGTTTTACTAGCGATTGGGGGCCTTATGCCTTAAGCGGTCTTCTGATAGTGACATCATACCGAGTTCTATTATCGAAGGTTGCGGAAATAATCTTGCTTTGTTCTACGGTGCTTCTTTAATCTATCGTTTAAGTCTGGTGTTTTCCCAGAGAAATGAAAAGAAGCTATTGTAGTACCAATATTTAAAGCAGGGAGGCGCTTGCTAGGTGAATACCTACCGACCGGTGTCATTTTCGTTGTGGTTTTTCAAAGATTTTTGAAATCGTAGTATAGAGGCGAACGTCGTTCTATTTTTGACAGAAGATAAATTCGGTCCAACATGGATTTGTAAAAAGATGGTCAGTTAAAACCAACCTTTGTAATTTTTTTATTACTCCTCGCCGGTTTGCTTTCACTATCTTACCCGGTTTTAATCATACCTATATTCACGTCAAAATGCGGTTCACATTTCGAATCATTGTCTGATCATTATACTTCAACATCAGGTGTTCCGCAAAATTCAAATCGGGGGTCACTTTTTTTTATAAATTATATTGTTTTCGCTGTTAGAAGTGCTACTATTCTTTGTTTGCTGATGATATCAAGCTTTATTTATCGGTTCTTAAAACTGACGATTGTTAATTACTACAGGAAAATGTTAAGCATGTGTCAATGTGGTGCTTAAGTAATCCTTTATTTCTTAACCCGCAGAAAACTAAACTTATTGCCTTGTCCAGAAAGCGTGATCAGATTGATTTTCGTTATGCTCTACCCGGAGAAACCATGATTCAGCATGCATCTACAGTTCGTGACCTTGGCAATCTTGCAGATAGCCGTCTTACTTTCAAAGACCATGTTACATCAATTGGTGCAACTTCCCTTCGTATGTTAGGGCTGCTTTCATTACGACGCGTCAGTTTTCTGTGTTTATATTGCTCTTTATTGCTCGTTTCGACGTTCAAGACTTGAATTTAGTTCCGTGGTATGGGTCTTTGTCAATCTGAGCACCGACATTTTACGCGTTCAGAAGCGTCTGGTACGAATCATCTATGATAGATACTTCAAATGTTATCGATAGTATAGCTATGATTTGATTCTGAAGTAGCTTGATTTAGAAGAGCTATGAGCACGAAAAATAAATGAATGAATGAATGAATGAGATGAATGAATGAATGAATGAATGAATGAATGAATGAATGAATGAATGAATGAATGAATGAATGAATGAATGAATGAATGAATGGAATGAATGAATGAATGAATGAATGAATGAATGAATGAATGATAATGAATGAATGAATGAATGGATGAATGAATGAATGAATGAATGAATGAATGAATGAATGAATGAATGAATGAATGAATGAATGAATGAATGAATGAATGAATGAATGAATGAATGAATGAATGAATGAATGAATGAATGAATGAATGAATGAATGAATGAATGAATGAATGAATGAATGCGACGAGTCGATCGTGATTTATTGTTTTTATACAAAGTCATCAACGGAAAAACCGATAGTATTTCACTGGTAACTTTACAAGTTCCCATTCAGAGCGGTAGGTTTATTTCGCCTTTTTACACTGTCTAGAATTCAGTATCTCTATAATGTAATTTCTGACCCCGATATGGAAATATATGCAGATAATTTCTAGGGAAGAGTAAAATATTGGTGGCATTTGATGTTATATGTTTTCCTTGCTTCAGTGCTATTTTGTTTTCATTTTAGATTCGAAGCGTACAATTTCACGTTATAGTACTTCGATGAATTTGTACCGTATAATCTTGTTTTTGATAGTAATCCTTGTACTGAGTCGAAGGATATGCACTGTATAGTCTTGTTTGATAGAAATACTTAAACTGTCTGGAGGGTGAAACTGTTCTGTACGTGTCTAAATGTATTCGGTCAATGCATTGGCTTCTATTTTTGTTTTCAGTGTACCAATAAGAAGGCCTATATATGGCTGTTTTTGAAAACTACCAGAAAATAAAGTATTATTATCATAGTTATTAATATTATTATTATTATTATTATTATTATTATTATTATAACTAATATTTCGGTGTGCCATTGCCAAGACCGCATGGTCGTTCCTGGACAACTAATACAAATTATCCTTGATTCTTCATTATTTCATTATTAATATTAATATTATTATTATAACGATTGCACTGAAATTTACCAACCCATATGCATTTTCTATATCTGACAATTTTGTCACGTATCACTAAATTTATGCCGCAAAATGTTTAGATTACATAATAAATACAATTGCGTACCATTCTGTGTGTACGTTTTCAGGCGTTATCCACGCAGTTCGGGGTGGTTTTCTATAGCAAATTTTTAGAACATTATTTTTTACATTGTTTTTTATACAGAGAGGTTTCGTTACATTACCCGGTGTTTTATTAAAAAAGAAGTTTACACATTTAAGGGAGTATAATCTTTGTCCATTTCAAAAATAGCATCTATAAAGGTCTGTTTTTTTTCGTTGGTTTTTGGGTATCAAGTTTAACATTTTTGTTACAAAATGTAATGAGTATCCATTATTGCAAAGTACTCCTGAGGAACTGTATCTGCACACCTAGAAAAATAGATATATAACAGACGGCCCACTTGTAACAACTACTTTCCTCATTAGCCCTCACGCGGCATGACGTGACGAAAAGTAAAAAAAGAAAAAGCAGGAAATATCCCATTGAACAAAAAAAATTAGATCTAAAGAACTGAAAAATGAAAGGCATCAAGACAAAGGTAAAACTATGAAGTTGTTTGTATTTTTTTCGACAAGGTCCCTTTGGCAAAATGGTACGCACTCGTCGAATTGCTCACCACTGTCTAAGGGTGCAGTCCACATTGTTGATGGCGATTACAATGGACCTTTTTGGACTTCATTTCCTATTTTCTCCCTGGGTTTCCATGTACAAACCCCTTGAAAAACCTTGTCTAATTTTTCTGCCGGCTTACCTTCTTTATTTTATCAGGGGTGTAGATTTTTGTTAGCGATTGAAAATCGAATGTTTCCTTACCAAAAACAAGTGTTGAAAATGTACATTCTTTTAACACAGAGTTTTAGGTAGCGAGATAAAATTATTCGTATTCTTCCGCAACTAAACAACGTTCACCGCATACATTCAGCAAAATGGCAAATCTTGCTCCCGTTTTCTAGCGCTTTCGACGGAGTCAGAACAGGGCTGAAGTACTCATGTCCCTCATTACTTATACCTAGGGTTCGGAATTTTCGATTTAAACCGATAAAAACCGATAAAAGTACGTCGAATCCATTTTCTAAAATTCAGTGTTAACCGGAAATTGTCACTTTGACTTTCCAGTCGTACCGCAAAGCCGTGGCGAAAAAGTGGAACGACAGTGTCCATCGAAACCTGTCCGAATGTATGGAATACACGGGTGCCATCACGACGTTTTAGCTTAATGTGCGCATCATCGATCGGAACGTGATGTCCGAAATGCCCCATCACTTCGCCATGTACGAGCGTGTTTTCAAACTCGTTGTAAGTAAGACTGACTTCATGCAAGCTCTGCATGCTGTGTTGTGCTTCAGATCGTCGCACCGTGTCTCCTTTGGCGGTCACAATTGGTTGATTGGCCGATTTTGGCTCAGGCAGCGCTTCATCTCCTCAACCTGCCAGTGTCCAGTGTTAACGTTGAGAGGGCATTCTCGAAGCTCAGGGTAGTATTAACAGGAAAGAAAGAGTGCCGATCGACGAGGAGAACCTGGGAAAGCACATGTGTGTGTGTACTATAATAAGATCACATAATCCTGATGCACAGAAGGTAAAGTTTCATGTTTGTTGGGCATAGGCTTCATATCTGGCTTGATTGTAGTTCTGTGTTTTTTGTTTGTTTTTTGTTTCTTTTACAGTTGCACACATTTGTAAATGAAGTGACCATTTCTTTTTCAATGTATCTGTGCCGTTCTTTTTTGAGCGATCACAAATATCAGACCTACAAGGATCATCTGATCCGGTGTCCGTTAGTGTTTATTTTATATTCACCGAAAAAAGCCGATAAACTTTTGTGGGCATAATTATACGCCAAAAAAAACGAAAATTTAATTTTAAAATAAACACCGAAAAACGTATGCCGAATTTCGAAGAAATAGAAACCGAAAACGCGGAACATTACTTATACCCCCGGGACCATGAAAGTTTGCCCGAAGCCCGGAAGAGAGCTACTACGCGTCTACCGTCCGCTTCCTTCAAACCAGGGACTCAAACCGAAAAATATAACGTTTCGGTTACGGTTACGGTTACCGCTTCCTGTTGATAACGGTTTCGTTTCGGTTTTTTACGGTTTTACTTTTTACGGTTTTGGTTACCGGTTACACGTCTTTAAAAACCGGTTTATTTCGGTTTTTCCAATAATTTTTTTAATTGAAATGTTAGATGGCCATTTTATAATAAAATGTTGAAAGTAGTCCCATATATCCAACGACGTGAAGTTCAAGGAACTTAGATATGTCTTAATACTTCTAATTGGTCAAAAGTTGCAGACGTTTCTAGCTCCAACGTTTGTTCGCTACATCTACTTACATTATATTGTTTTATACCCGAGCGTAAATGTTACTTCCGCTACTCGGGGATCATCGCATTCTATGTAATAAAAATGAAAATTAACATCCCTGCTTTTTTGTTCGGCAGCGTTTGTACACAACCCCAAGAAAGTTCCCACTGGATGCCGGAAGAACCGTTCGCACCTTCTCGTCACTATAGCTTATTTCAACCTAATACATGAAGGCGAGTCTTCGCCAACACTGAAGGGAGGAGCAGAATTTTATCCATCCTCTAGTAAAATACTGCTAAGCGGAACAAGTAATACATTTAAGAGCTGGGCTAGTTGGTGAAAGTCAAACATAATGTAAATGCAATAACCCAAAACAAGGACGACCAAGGAGAGGAACAAACAACACAGTAACAACACAGAAAGCTGTAAAAATGTGTTGTTCATTCGTTTCACTCGTCTTCGTTGTTGTGCCATGTTACACCTACGCCATGTTTGTTATTTCCAAGCAATTGCCTATGGTTATCGAAGCGCACGCCTCTCACTGGCTGATTCTGTGAAGCTAGAAAAATTATGCAGTTATATATAATAAAAAAAGATGCGGACTCAAAAAAAAAATCAGCAGAACCCATCCTTTGGGAATGATTATCTACGTTAATGCGAATAGCATCAAACGGTGCAGAGTTATGCGCGTTCGTCAGGTGGCCGGCACACTCTAGATACGCCAGCCCACTCTTGAGGCGATTCTAAATTTGTTGACACTTTCACAGCCCTGCGCACGATCTCCGCAGCCCAGCACGTGCGTTTGTGTCACTTAGGAAAGGCGAGCAAAGCACGCGCCATACGCACAAACACTCAAAATGGTACCGACCAAACTTTCTGGCGTCTCAGCTAGTCTCAACCAACGGTACTCTAAGCGGTTGTTTATATCTTTACCATAGGACGCGCTTACAGCGCTGTCCACAGCTACCGGTGCGCGCGCGTTCCATGCACGAGGGCTCATTCCGCTCTCGTGAGGCTGAGCTAGAGGTCTCCCGAGCGCGGGAGAGGGTGAGCTAGAGGAGAGGGTGAGCGGCGGGAGAGGGTGAGCTAGCCCTCGTGCATGGAAC
>JAZHYW010040026.1:0-14358 GCA_037355805.1 Ixodes ricinus
TTTTGCGCGCTCGGGGAATCCCGACCCGGAACAATGCAGGCAGAGAGGCGCACTACAAAGACAGTTTCATTAGGTGACCACCGCTGGCCGTCACTCGTCGACGTCACCACAATCGGCCTCGCGGATCCAGTTCGGCCGTGCTCCGGCAAGGTCCGGCTTGTGGATGCGTGCAAACCAAAATTAGCTCTTGACGTGCGTGACCGCCTCACGTTGTTTTTTTTGTTTTTTGTTGCCGAAATCAGATGTCGGATCCGACAGCCGATTTCGGTTTACACACCCTACGTTGCGCACTGCGTATGTGCGAGTCTTCCGCGGTAGCGCATGCGCAGTTCGTACCGGAGGGCCCATCGTACCGTATCGGACGTGCAAAAACGGTTCCCTAAAACTCTCTACTGAAATGTTATCATATTCAATAACTACACAATGGTGGAGTGTCGGGCTCACAACCATGGGGTGTTTGATTCCCCTTCGAGGACTTTCAGGGTTTTGTTGGGTGCTCTCAATGTATGCCCTTATCACTCTTTCGCGCATGCACCTTTGTTCCGTGTAACAGAGCAGAATTTTCACGAAGGGGGCGGGAGAGGAGGGGAGCTGCCAAAAGAAATGTGGATTTAAAAATGACCGCATCTCCACGTGGTGAATGATGTTGATTGGGGCGAAACTCTGGTGGTGCTGATGATACTGATTTTATTGTTCATAGGTAGTGATGATGGTGCTGATTTTTTTTTTTTTTTGCTCCTAGGTAGTGTTGAGTTTCGGGTTGCGTTTCGACTTCATTATTACTGCTTTATGGTCGGTGAAATGCAGAGCCAGTGGTTCTTCTAGCGGATCAGCTTGGATCCGCTAGAAGCCGTGGGAACGCATCTCCACCGCTTAAAGAAAGAGAATGTGTGGTATAAAACGTGGTTATATACGCATTTGAACATTTGACCGCAGCGCCCTTCTCGTCTATAAACGTTGAGCCAATGCATGCAAAGTTTAACGCGATTATATACGCATTTGACCGCAGCGCCCTCTCCTGTATAGACGTTGAGCGGCTACATGAAACGTATCATCCATGACAGAAACCCCAGCTCTTGAGTTACTACCACATCTCAGAGCCCCTACTCGTCCCGCAGTCGTGGCCGAGTGGTTAAGGCGATGGACTAGAAATCCATTGGGGTCTCCCCCGCACAGGTTCAAATCCTGTCGACTGCGCAAACATTTTTTTTTCTTTTTATGTGAGCACGGACGCCGTCCGGACGGACGGACGGACGGACGGACGGGCAAGGCTAGACCCTAAGGAGCTTCGCCCCTAAAGGTACTCGTGCCTCGTGATCCCCGTGTACCGCCCTTGCAATTGCAACAATGGCACCCCGCGGTGGGCGCGTCAAGTTAGCTTCGGCAAGCTTACACGTGCTTACCAACACGAGCAGAGCATGGTGGCAGCCATATGTCTAGCTTGCAACCAACGTTGTTAGACCAACGTCAGTTGAGCAGCTTCCTGGAACGCCTGGCTCCTTTTCGTGGCGAGTCCGCTCGGTGGCATTCGCTACACCATCAGCCCGCCATATATGGACACAAGCGGCGGAACCGTGGAACGTTGGATGCACGTTGCCTGCGATGAAAATAAATTGATTTTATTGTGGCTTTCATGACAAACATACAGTTTGCGCCAAAGTTTGCGCAAAAAGAGGGTCGTTTGAAAATGGTTCTTTTTGTTAACCGTGGAGACGTTGCCGCTTGTGGCGCTAGGAACGCTATCCGCCCGTACCTGTTCGCTTGCAGGCAAAAGAGAAGATCCGTTTTTGAACGCCACTCTTCCGTGAATCATGTCCACTGATAGATCTAAGAACGTTGCTTGCAAGCATTAGCAGTACTTTAAAAAAAATCAGGAAAAGCAATGCAAAAAAGGAATTCGCAAACTTCTGCGTAAGACATTTAACACACTGCAAAACGACAAAGACCAGCGCCCACGGCGCACAGCGTCACAAGTATAGTTTTAAGAGTAATTGAACAAAATAGAACATTAAAAAAATGGGCACATAAACAAAAAAAAATACACACACTGCGAGGATGAGAAAGCACGAGAAAGAAAAAAAAATATTTCAATAGAAATCCTTAAACAATTCCTGGTTTTTCAGGCCAGGGACGGTCACCTCGTCATTAGCACTGCAAGTACTGTCTCAATAGCGGCTTGAACGGAAGAAGCGAACTTCCAGCAAGGGATTTTCCCTGGCGAATCTTGAGCTTGCCTCTGCAATTCCGGTACCTGTACCGGGGAAGTTGTGACGTCAGAAGGGGGCGAGAACCTGTGCGCCTGATGCCGCAAACGAACGCCGATTTGATCTTCGGTTTGCGTTGGTGGCGCTGAGCAACGATTCGTCTGAAACACATTTTTGGAAACTTTCTCTCTGGGTATTTTGAGGACGGCTCATTGTATCGTTGACGCGCTTCTTTAACCCCCGACGTCACACACGCACACACACACACACACGCGCGCTTACACACGCACACGCACGCACACAAAAGGAGTCCTGGAAAGCGCTTACCGGAAAACAAAAACACCGGAAGGAGTGATTAGATACGACCGTTGCGAACGAAAGGAGCGTATAAGTGCTTCCCCGCTTCGGTATTTTCTGTTCCCGACACATTGGCACGTACCGGCTGTAATGGAAACAATGCCGCATATGACGTGCAACAAACAATGAGTATTCTCTTACTGCCGCATAATGAAACCCAGGGGATGAAACACCGCCACCCACTATTCTTGTTTTTTTTTTTCTCGTGCTCTTCAAATACGTAATGTTTAAGGCTAAAATATATTTTTAAGATATGCATAGGCATTGCCCTATCCGGAAAACGAAGTGACGGCGGTAGCCGTGGTGATGTTTTCCGACGCATCATAAACATTCGTCGTTTAAAGGCGAAACCCTACCTTTCGAGGCCTGCTCGGTCTCTTCTTCAGGGGTTGAATAATAATTGGGGTTGTGGGGATATTTAGACAGCGTGTAGTTGGTCAGCTCATTGACTCGCTGTAGATGAGCGATTTAGCCAGTGCGGTACAGCCGCTAGCCTGGGGTCTTTAACGTGCACCACGCAGTAGTCATACACGACCGAACGCCGGTACGACACTCATCCAGATCGAACCGGGCAGGGGTGGGGATCAAACCCAGGATCCCTGGGTTCTGCAGCGCGAACTTTCGCTCCATGTGCTCCGAGCTGGTGGGCGCTAGACCATTCGGCCACCGATCCCCCTTCAGGGGTTGACTGCGGCTATCGCCGTTGAGGACCTGTATTCTGTTTTCTTCTTCTAAGGCGGTGTCTTTCGTTTTGCATCGGTGAGGTGGCGAAGACCGTTCACGTAGACGGTCCGCAGGGCGCCGAGGGATCTATTCATGTTTTCTGGCGTCGTCTGGATGTGCCAGGATTCAATGAAAAGTCTATGTCTGGGATTGGTCCCAACGGCAAGGATGCTGGTGTTGGCCAAGTCAGTCCTGGTCCTTGACGTCGCAGTGCTCAGCTGCGGCGCTGCGTTTATGGTCGAACCACGGGCCGACCGCCTGTCACGTGCCCTCCTCGCCGTTGTCTTCCACCCCCGTCTCCCACAACCTTCAAATCATATACATTCGCACCGTGCAAGAACTCCTAACATAGAGTTTGAAAAACGGAGTACTTGCTTCTTAGTCGAATGGTTTTTTTTAATATGTTCATTAATGTTCACAACAAAATCCACACACTCACCAATGTTTTCAGACTGGGGAAGTTACACCACTTTAAACACGACACGCTTATGGGTGCCAAACAAAACATTTAGAGCAAACATTTCTTCGCTAAATGTAGTGCAGAAATATTTCCACTACACCTAGGAAAGGAACGCGTCCTCCTAAGTTTAGTGGAGAAATGTTCCTGCTAAATTTAGCGGAAAATTTTTCCCACTTAATTTATCTACTTGGGCACGCCGTCGGTCACACACCACGATCGGGTGGTACAAGTATGACGAGCCATGATGATACTACTACCGCTGTAAAATGCTTCTCATACGAAACGAAGCGTTAGAATCCCCACCGCGTGAAACTGTACAGGAGGCAAATTGAAATATGGAGAAGCGCGCTGATCCTTGTTCGTTACATTGGAGTGTTCCGAGTGCTACATTCTCCATGCCAGACTTCGTTATAAGGAGCTCCACGCTCTGGTGCTAAATCAAGGCATTATACGGATATCTCTAGCAGATTCTTTTTTTTAAATAATTTCGGCTGTACTATTAAACGCTACTCGACTCTTAACTTCTACTACACTCAGACAAGTGGAGGAAAAATGTACACCTCCACTCGAGAGGACTTTAGCTTCGCAAACGCTTCTCGTCGATTCCCCTACGGAGGAATTCCTCAAGCTATCGTACTCCCGCTAATCTCTTTGACTATTTGCTGGATCGCGGAATCGCGTTTGCCCAGCTCCGCCTATGCACAGGAATGTGGCCACGGTTAGAATTACTAAATAAGATTTCAATGTACCGAAACTCCCAAGCTCCGCGCCGTGGCGTTCAAATTTATCCATATCCGTGTCGCCATTTTTGCCCTTGAATAGTAGACTGTACAATAACTGTACGCATACCTTGTCGCTGGCGTTGTCTAAAGGTCTTTCAGGTTAGCCTATGGCGCTGTGGATAGCCGCTTTAAATCATTTGCGACATCATTTACAATTCAGTCTAGCTTCACTCGTAGTAATCATTACTCCGTGGTTCACGCTAAAGACCCCTAGATTAGTATTCATACCTCATTGGTAAAATATCTTATTTTGAAATGAGTCACCTATCACTGTCTAAATACGGCGAACTTTATCGCTCAGAGCTTAGCCGCTTATTTCTGTCATCACATTTAGCCGCTGGCATTTTTTTTTGTTTACGCTTTTTGAGCATTTAAACGAGTGTCGTGTAAACGCAGAAACATTTCACCGATTTATTTACAACTCCATACACGATCTTTAGGAGTGGAAAGGAACAGGATAGATTGAAACATAAATTATCAAACCCTTGTGATAGCTTGACAATAGCTTTGCTGCCCAGATGAAGCTCGCAGCGAAGTTCAGCAATGATTTCGCCATGACGATTTTTAATGCAGTTGGCCGCGACGCCATCTCTGTAAATGGTTAATGCAGACAAATGGAACTGACGGTGAGTTACAAGAGTGACATGATATGAAATCAATGAATCTCCAAACCGAAAACACCAAGGATGTTTGTGTCATAATTTATTCTACCCGAGCAGCAAGATCCATCACATTCACCCGGGGCATCAAGTGACATACCTAGCTAATACCGCGCTGTCAAGGCTTCATTCATGGTTTTTGTACCACAAAAAAGGAAAACAGCTATGTAATAAAAAAATAACTGAAATGACCAGAGCCTTTGTGCCCATTCACAAAATTAGCCTTAGTGCCCATTCACAAATTCATAAATTTCGCCAGTGCCATCGCATTCGATGCGATGGCACTGGCGAAGAATGACGTGTCTTGCAGTGCTCCGCTGAAAGATGTGTGTGGTTCGTGTGCAGCGCGCTTCTACTCGAAACAACAATATCTTGTTTGTTCAGCCGGCTGCGGACGTAAATTCCACTGTAAGTGCCTCAATGTCGGTCTCTATGAGTACAACGTGTACATGGAAACGGGAACAAGCACGTTCAAGTGTTCTGGCTGCACTCGGCGACATAGCCTATCTCCGAAAGTCACTGGCGCTAAAGCCTCGACCGCCAATGACGATTTCATCGACCCGGAGGGTGAGTCAGCCGCAGCGCAAGAAAGCCCGTTCATTCACGCGGGTGTTGTGCAACTCATCGAAAACTTGACGAACAAGCTGGAAATTCTGACGGCGGCATTCAAGTGCCTCAGAGTGGAAAACCGAGGCCTTCGCTCCGAGGTACTGCAGTTCCGCAAGACCGTTCTGGACAGAATCCCACTCATATCGCCGTCGCAGCCGCGTTATGCAAGTGTCGCCGCAGGGACCCCGGCTACCCGCACACCTGGGCTTCACGCCCCTCCTGCGTCAGCGCGGCTCCCGCTGATTGTGCAGCCTCGACCCTCGTCGACGGTTGCTCATGAGAACCAGCCCGGCCGTTCGTCATCAAGTCCGGACACAGTGAGTGCTGACGAAAATGATTTCCCGCCGCCGAGTTCTGGATTACGCGGTGACAACAGCCCGAATTCGGCGAGCATGGGGGACGACGGTTTCATTCCAGTCAAGCGCCGGCAACGAGCCAAGCCATCGTCTGGCATTGCTAAACCGAACAAGGTGAATGCTGTTTCTCCGACCGTACGCCGCTCCGCTTTGTTTGTGTCTAGACTAAACCCAAACACATCTGCGTCGGACATTGCGGACCTCGTTGAACCTTTCCTGGAAGGAAGGACGGTTATCTGTTCGAAGATGATAACTAGATTTCCTTCGTACTCGTCATTCCACTTGGCTTGTGACGAAGCAGCGTTTGCAGTGCTAAACGTACTTACCTGAGGTTTGGCCGGAGGGCAGTATTTTTCACCAGTTTTTCGGTCGCCTTGGTAGTACACGTGTTCAAAACGAGGAAACAATAACACCCGAAAATGGCAGCAATGCTTAGTGTCTTCTACCAAAACGTGAGTGGCGTATACGTACGAAGGCCGACGATCGAGTTTATGCCGAACCTAGCTACAATTAAGTATGATGTTGTTTGCCTCACGGAAACTTGGCTTTGTGATGGAATACCGGACTCGCACTACTTTACACCTAGGTACAAGGTGTATCGCCGGGACAGGGATTACCAGACCACTGGACAAAAGTATGGTGGTGGCGTTTTAATTGCCTGTGAGTCATCTCTTTCGTTGCACCGTCGCCCCGACCTGGAATCATATTCCGAGTGTGTTTGGCTAGAGATAAAGGCAGGCGATGGCTTTAACTACCTAGTCGGTAACTATTATTTTCCGCCACTTTATGACCAAGTCCTTTTTATAGAACATTTTGATAAGATTAGTGAACAAATTGATTTTGCGAAGTACAGAGTACAGGTTTATGGAGATTTTAATCTTCCTGGAGCAAATTGGTCGCTGAGATCTGTTAATGGCAAGAACCTTATAACGACAAATAAGACATCCTGTTTATTTTCGTTCATGAACTACTGTTGCCTCGATCAACTGAACACAATCGAGAATATCACTGGAAATGTCCTTGACCTCGTTCTATCCAACATCTCAGTTGAATATGTGACCCCTGTTATAAACCCCTTAGTGCAAATAGATGTGTTTCACCCACCGTTCGTAGTTGTATTCCGCCTTCCACATAAGAAGCCAGTATCTCGTGGTCACTCAACCTATCGTTACGCCAAGGGTGATTATTTGAGCATGTATAAATACTTCCAAAACTTTGACTGGAGCGCGGTTCTTGCCATCACTGATACTGAGTTGGCGTCTGAGACTTTTTCTTCCATTGTTAAAGACGCTATTGATATGTTTGTGCCACAGCGCATTTCTAAGCCTTCAGTTTATCCTGATTGGTTTTCTAAGGATTTGAAAACCTATCTGCGTAAAAAAGAACATTTTCATATACTTTTTAAACGAACTGGATCAGATTTATTTTACGCCCAGTTTAGCATATATCGGGCTCTAACTAAAAAGTTGAACTCTAGAGATAAGCACTTGTACCTTGATCAAGTAGAGCGCAGCTTGAACCGGTGCCCAAAAGATTTTTGGCGGTTCGCAAAACAGCACACACGTGATACCAATCAGGAAATTTGCCTACGCAACCACTCAGATAACGACAGCTATGTTTCCTCCCCTAATGAGGTTGCAAATGTTTTTGCCGATTACTTTAGCAACTGCTGTTGTACCGGGCAACAAGTTGTCCGGTCCATGGATATCAAGATTGACTGCCATGACTTTTTGTCTTGTATTAGAGTAGACCTGGAAGAAATCGCTGAAGCCATAAAAAATCTAAAACCAAAGTTATCTTCAGGGGCCGACTCTATCCCATCTTTTATCATCAAGGGGTGTAGTGAACTGTTCATACCCATCTTAGGGCACATTTTTAACCTTTCTCTTAGTTCTGGAGTTTTTCCATCGTTATGGAAATCTGCGGTTATTGTACCAATTTTTAAAAGTGGTGATCGATCTATTTCTAGTGACTATCGGCCCATATCTTTATTGTTGGGGTTTTCCAAAGTGTTCGAGCGCGTTATACACAGACGAATTTTTTTTACTTCCACCGGAAATTTGATGCTTGCCAGCATGGTTTTCTGACTGGACGGTCGGTTGAAACTAACCTGTCCTCATCTTTGAACTATTCTGTCCCTGTTGTTATGAACAGAGGGCAAATTGATTGTATTTATTTTGATATGTCAAAAGCATTTGATAAAGTGAACCACGAGTTGTTATTACGTAAATTGTCTTTATATGGTTGTTGCGCACAGTTGTGTAAATGGTTCCAAAGTTACCTATCATGTTGTCCCAACAGCGTTCGCATAAATAACAGTCGCTCAAAAACTTTCTTTTCCAATTCCGGTGTTCCCCAAGGGTCTATTCTTGGTCCCCTTTTGCTTTCTCATTTTTGTAAACGATCTATCGTCCAATGTGAAAAATGCTGAGGTGTTGTTGTTTGCAGGTGACATTAAGATTTTTATGAATGTTCGTACTCTCGCTGACTGCGATACTTTACAGCATGACGTGTCGCGAATAGTTCAGTGGTGCAAATTGAATGACTTGTCACTGAACCCTCTAAAAACAAAGGTATTAACTTTGTGCAAACGTTATAATGTAATACATAATAGTTATCTATTAGAAGGGATTCCTATCGAACGTGTATCTTCTGTAACAGACCTTGGCGTGTGTATAGATAAGGGATGTCGCGAACCACCCTAGGTTCGATTTCGAAAGGTTTCGATATTTTCGAAGCGAACTGAGGTTCGCAATCGAAAAATTTCGATATTTTCGTACCGACCGAGGTTGGAATTGGGAAGGTCGCAACTTTCGATCACAGTGGAGTTTCGAATTCAAAAAGTTCGAAGCTTTCATGGTTTCTAAAATTTCGGGTTCGAATATTTCGAATATTCTTTTACTTGAGGTTTGATAAATTCAAAGATTTCGAACTTTCCTAACTTAAAAAATCGAGATATTCGAAAAATTTAAATTTCTTGGGATCTGAAGTTCGAAAAATTCGAAGATATCGAAATTCTGGCCTAGTTAGCTGCGAGTTTCAATGACTTTTCCTGATTTAGCATCGTACACATAGCAGAGATTACCTACGAAAAGCTTATCGAGCCGTAGTTTAAACGAACATTTCTGGGGTTTGATAAATTCGAGCAGTTTGTTGCGGGCTAATCGCGTCGCTGGTGCAAAGTCTTCGCGGATTGCAAAGTCTGTTTCTTTCAGTTTTCGTCCGCATGCTAAGATGGATTCCTTGTCCTTGAATTGATTTAGTTTAATTATGATTGGGCGATTTTTATTTGCAGTGAACTTCCCTATGCGGTGTGCTCGTTCGATGCTGTTTGAGTCAAGATTGAAATCTAAATATTGCGCACAAAAAGCAATCAGTGTTTCTTCCGATTGCTGCCAAGATTCAGACTGCGAGTCAGCAATTCCCAGGAACAGAAGATTATTCCTACGCAGTCTGTTATTTAAGTCCTCGTTAGCCGCTTGGAGGACGGCAATATCCTCCGAGATTGCGTGAGTGTTAACTATTGCTTCTGTGCCCCCTGAATCTGCTGAGGTGCTTTCCAGCACCGTAAGTCTTTGCTTAAGTTCCTCCGTAGCTTTATCTGCAGAGTTGTTTTCCAGCACCGCAACTCTTTGCTTAAGTTCCCGTACGGTTTTATCTGTAGTCTCTTGTCGTTCTTTCACAGTCTTAATTTCTGCAAGCAGGGCTGCTTGTCCCTGCTCGATCCGTTGTACAATGGCTAAAACAGTTTCTTCTATTTCTGTAGGACCAGGGTTCGTTTCTATGTCACCTGACAGTAACAAGACCATGTGCGATAAAAGGACGTTGGCATACGAATTTAGGCACAAACACAAAAAACTACGCCATCTCAAGTCGTAGGGGCACGACACCGCAAGTAAACAATAATCGCCACTACTATAATCTTTAGTACAGTCGAGGTAACTAACCTGTAGTAGAAGTAGAGGTGAGTGCATTGCGTCGTTGGCGATGTCGTGCCCCGACGAGTGGGCGTATACTGGTCGTTTATATGGCGCGCACAGAGTGTTCCCGCCGAAGAGCGTCGATGATCCAGGTTGCCAACCGTGTTGGAAGGGTGGCTCCACTTTTGGCCAAGTTTGTGATGGAGCAGGCGGCCGGGCTTGTTGGTTCCCGTGCAGGTCTTGCGGTGTCCATCGCTGGTATGCGCGATCGTAGTCAGTGGGGCTGCCGGCGAGCGACAGCACCTGTAGTAGAAGTAGAGGTGAGTGCATTGCGTCGTTGGCGATGTCGTGCCAAGGTTGAGCTGCCTCCCAGTTTCTCTTTATAATTGGCTTTAAGAACTAAAGAAACTTTTGGCCAATCACGGCCCTCATTTTTTATTTTAAATTGGATTAAACCTTGAACATAGTTAAAAATCGCGCACAAAGAGACGAGGACAAACAGTTTATTTCCTTTGTTTTAAACTCTCACTTAGAAACTGAGTAATTGAGTGTCACGGCGTCGTTTCGGGAACTGGCTGAGCGCGATGCAGGGTGTTCAACGACTGCAAATTTCTCTCGCGCTACTGCTTTACGAAAGCGACGGTGGCCATGCCTCCTGAAGTCCCTGTCGCTGGAGGAGTGGGAGAACCGCCGGGGTCTGGCGGTCCCTCCAACGCTCCAGCCGTTGATTTAACTGCAGCCTTATGGCGCTAGGACATTCAGGTGCGCGGTAACCGGCGAGCTCCTAAATTTGTCGCAACCCACAACGTGCCATGTCGTTGGTCAAGCGTCGCAGCTCATCACCAGCCCTGGCCAGCACATTGTGCCGCCGTCTTGTCAATTTCCCGGGGAGCGCAACGGGCTTGAACTTCGTGATGTGAGACATTTAGGAACTCAGATTATGCAGTACACTCTAAAAAAAAAAAAAAAAGCCCGTGCGTCTACTTTCCCGCACAACACTCGGAGAGCCAATCAGCGCAACTTACGGAAGCAGCTCAGCGAATGTCGATGCCGAAACATATGTCTAGGCCAAAAAACGCAGTCTGAGTTGTGACATTAAGCAATGCAAGCATGACATTTTGCACTGCTTAATGTCACAACTCAGACTTCGTTTCTTGGTCGAAAGATATACCTCGTTTTTTGGTCTAAACATATGTTTTTGCATCGTCATTCGCTGGAAGCTGCCTCCGTAGTTGATTGTGATTGACTCTCCGAGTGTTGTGCGGAAAGTAGACGCACGGGCTTTTTTAAGCGAGTATTTTCTGCTAAAAATGACTGCGTGTCTACTTACCCGCAAAGCACTTGAAGAGCCACTCTCTGCGATCTACGAAATCAGCTCAGCAAATGATGACGAAGAACATCTGTTTAGACCTAAGAATGAAGTCTGGGCTGTGGCATTACGCAATGCAAGCATGACGCTTTGCATTGCGCAACGATACCGCGCAGACTTCATTTTGAGGTCTAAAGGAATGTTCCGCCTCATCATTCGCTGAGCTGATTTCGTAGATCGCAGAGATTTCCTCTTCGAGCGTTTTGCGGGTGAGTAGACACGCAGGCACTTCTTAGAGTGTAGAATAACCTCAAATCTCGTCGTATGCCTTCCAATGCGAGGTTCGGAGATTTATATTCCAATAAAAGTTTTTGAGCTTACACAAAACAGTAACAGAATAAAACTGTTGTGTCCTTCGTGCCATGTCTGCAACAAAGTATGAAAAGTTCTAATTTGCCTGTAATGTAGTCATGAAAACTGGGCTGTAGGTACAGTGGTGTGGTAAATTTATTCCCTCTTGGTATGCGAACGCAAAAGGAGACAAAGGACATACCGAAAGACGTCAGACAAGATTTAATCAACACGCTCTCTTAATTCTATCTAAATTGATTTCCTCGTTTACTTATATGCAAGTCACGCCACATCAACTTATCTGTGTCTGGTAGCAATCAATTCGACAAAGACTCTAAAACGTCTCTCCTGGTACAAAACATGGTCATATCCAAAGGTATCTGCTGCGGCATCTGCTTTTAAGTAAGTCTGGGCAACAACGCACCCTCAGAAATAAATTCTCTACGTGAATGCAAGCAGTTCAAAGAGCATCTTGTCGAGAACTACTTGCATTGATCTACACCACAAGTCAAGCTGAAATCATGGTATATTTCACCTATGAATGCTGCGAATGAAATCATCCTGTGCATCCATACAAAACATTCCAGACACACAGACACACCACGTGCATGGCACGTCGACTTGGTGTTGAAGTACAAACATAACAGTTGGAAGACGGCACAAATGTTTTGCCTGAAACGTACTGCATATCCCGGCTCGTGTGCACTCGTATGTCCATCTTCACAAACGTCGAAAAGTCATTGTTAACGAATAGATCCGCCCTAAGAACTACGTTGAAAGGTGTTCTCGAGAAAAATGTTCGTACTAAAACTTAACACATTTCATTGCACAGGTCGACTAGTGGTGGTGCCGGCCACCGCCACAAGCCTTTGGGGTCATTATCTTCTCCTCTCCTCCATCTTTGCATCCCGACTCGCAAGCACTGAGGCCTTCCTAGGTGTTGGTAGGGTGCGTCGGGGCAAGGGAGAGAATTCTTTGTAGCCGCTTGGGCCTTGTTTTGTTGAACCTAGCAGCGCACCAAGGACGAGGACAAAGGAGAAGCACACACAAAACACACAAGCGTTCCTTTCCTTTGTCCTCGTCCTTTGTGTGCTGTTATGTTCAACATGTCATCATACCAACTAGCCCAGCTCACCACCCCTTCTATTGGGCCTTGTCCACCTGACTATTGTGATTGTGATGTGGGGTTGCCGGCAGTTGGCGTTAAGTGAAAGGTGTGACCGCTTGGGCCGTGTTCACCCTGACTGTGTGTGTGATTGACGGTTGTCGGCGTTAGCGTTGTTTGAGATTGTGGCCTATATAAAGAAAACGCGCATTTGCAGTTAAATGAAAAGTTAATTGAGTCGACGTATTGTTGTTTAAAAAAACTAAAAAGATTCCTGAAAAAAAAACGCGTTAGAGGTGAATTTTATAGTATTTTTATTCCGTGAATTCGAATATCACGTTCGTTTTTTTTTTTCCCCGAAGATTTAACTAAACACGAAAAAACACGAAAACCCTCATACCAGTCGTTACGTCATACGCAAATCTTTAGACCGCCAAGTGCGTGTTGCTCGAGTGGACAGCGAGTGGAATATTACTACAGTGCACTATGTCCCTCGCACAGACACCAGTCGTGACGTCGTTTTCCGACCTATTTTGAAAATGGCAAGAGTGCGCTGTGCACAGCTTTGATAGGCGCGTAAGATGCGCGGAGAGCGTAGATTCCGAAAACTCTGTACGTACATGGCGTCGAGAGCTCCGGGAAGGAGGGGCTTCAAGGGTACTTCAAAAATATTTTCTGGAGCCTCCGTGCGCCAGACTGAAAAATAATCCAAATATTCGTGATCTTGGAGGCCAAATGAAGACGATTTAAGTGTTTTTTCTCGAATACAGAACCGCTACAGTTTCCCTTTAACTTTTGTCCCCAGTCTCAAGGTGTTTTTTTTGTATGATTGTTTATTAGTTCGCCTGCGTAGTAACTCCTATTTACGTCATATATGTATATATATGACGTAAATACGTCATATATTTACGTCATATATGTATATATGCATCCACG
Organism: Ixodes ricinus; assembly: GCA_037355805.1. Lineage (NCBI taxonomy): Eukaryota > Metazoa > Arthropoda > Arachnida > Ixodida > Ixodidae > Ixodes > Ixodes ricinus. The sequence continues at coordinate 13,772 of JAZHYW010040026.1, forward strand.
TCAACACGAAGGATATTACTATGATTACGAATTCAGTCAACGGGGCCGGCGCCGGCTCGCTGCCAGCGAAATCGGACTCAAGCAATTCGTTATTCGGTCAAGCCGTGTTATTGGTGGGCTCATGCTCACCTAACCGCCTTTGCGCGCCTTTTCATGTGAAAGTCCTTACTACAAAAATGAATGCCGCACAAGCATGGGATACGGCAGACGAGCGAGACGGACGAGCGATACGGCAAAGCAAATTGTTGTGTGTATGTTTATACAGCCGGAAGTTAGTCTGCCTCAGTGGGCGTCTGGTGTCTCAGCTGTAGATGAGCAATTTAGCCAGTGCAGTACAACCGCTAGCCTGGGGTCTTTAACGTGCACCACGCAGTAGTGATACACGACCGCACGCCGCTACGATGCTCATCCAGATCGAAACGAGGCGGGTATTGAACCCAGGATCTCTGTATATGGTCTACTAGAACTGGGATATTGTTCAGATTTTCAAATGACATTCAGGATGGGACCTGCCAGACGACAACTAAAACAACGAAGTAGAGGTGCTTAGAACGGTAAACCGGGGTTCCGGTCTGCACTCGAAAGTG